>ML389319.1:140634-156451 GCA_005239525.1 Nicotiana knightiana
TGAAGATATAGATATACCAAAGACAAGAGCTGATTGCACTGCTGAGGATCTAAAGAAATAAGAGAAGAATGCAAAGGCCAAAAAGTGGCTAGTATGTGGACTAGGTCCAGACGAGTACAGCAGAATCCAAAGCTGCACCACTGCCAAAGAGATTTGGGACACCTTGCAAGTAGCCCATGAAGGAACACCTCAGGTAAAAAGGTCAAGAGGTACTCTACTATACTCTCAGTATGAAAACTTCACTATGAAAGAAGGAGAGACTATTCAAGAGATGTACACAAGGTTCACAACCTTGACTAATGAACTGAAGTCTCTTGGAAGAGTCATTCTTGAAGAGGACAGGGTTGAGAAGATCCTGACAAGGGTCTTGCCTATTTCCTGGGAAAGCAAAATCACTGCTATCCAGGAATCCAAAAATATGGCAACCCTGAGATTGGATGAGCTGATTGGAAACCTCACTGCCTATGAACTGAGAAGGCAGACAATGAAGATGGATGGTCCAAAGAAGGAGAGGAGTCTAGCACTAAGAATCACTGAGGGAGCAGATCTGGAGGATGATGAGATGGCCATGATCACCAAAGAATTCAGAAACTTTCTCATGAGGAAGAAGGGCATCTCTAGAGGAGGAAACTACAACAAAGCAAAAGCTCCAGAAAGGCCAACCAACGAGGGATGCTATAAATGTGGTAAGACTGGCCATCTCATCAAAAACTGTCCTTAGTGGGAAGTAGAACGGAAAAAAGAGAGATATGAAAGAAGGAACAGGAAGAAGGAACAAGTCCAACCCAAGAAAACCACAACAAAGGCTATGGTTGCTGCTTGGGGGGAAAGTTCAGATGAGGAATCAGAAGATGGGGAGACTGAAGATCAGGCGCTCATGGAAATTGGAGAATCTGATGAGGAATCACATGAAGAACCAGAGGTAAGTATCTCCCATCTTAAAAACAAAGTAAAGTTCCTATCTAAGGAAAAACTCTCTGAGTTGCTACTTGATTTCATAGATGATTCTGAGGAAACAACCAAAGAGAAGGATCAACTATCTAAAGAATGTGCAATGCTAAAAGCAAAGTGCATGAACCTAGAAATCAGAGTTAGTGAATCTGAAAAGAAAAACACTGACTTGTTGAACCAGGTTCATCCACTTGAAACTGAGATTCTAGAACTAAAATCTGAAAACTTAAAGCTAAAGCTAGGATCAAGTAAAAAGGTTGTTGATTATTCTCATATCATGTTAGAAGAAAACATGGGAAAACTAAAAGATAAGATGTATGCCAAGGATGAACAGATTAGAACTCTTAATGAAGAACTTGGCAAAGTCAAACATGAATTAGATCGAACCTGTAAATGGAATAAATCCTCTGACGCCCTGATATGGCTTCAAGAGAATCATAGTAGCAACATGAGAGGGATTTTCTTTGGAAGTCAATTGCCCAAGTGGGATCCCCAAAAATAAGTATATCACTCTTCCTAAGAATAAAATCTGCACCCATTGTGGGAAGACTGGGCACTACAAATATAAGTGTACTACAAAAGAGCATGCCAGTCGAAAAAATGAGAGGTTTGTAAAAGGGAAAAACTGGCTACCAAATTGGTCCAAGAAAAATTTGATTCATCCATTATCTCATAAAAAAGGATCCAAACTAGTTTGGGTTCTTAATACTAAACCCTGATTCTTTTGTAGGTTCAAGTGAGAGGAGGCAACCAAATTTGGTATTTGGATAGTGGCTGCTCAAAGCATATGACTGGGAACATGGAACAGTTCCTTTCACTTGAAAGTCTCAAAAGAGGAAATGTCTCCTTTGGAAACAGAAAGAAAGGTGAAATTATTGGGGTTGGTAAGGTAGGTAAGGATGACACACGATCCATTGAACATGTGTATCTAATAGATGGCTTGAAATATAGCCTGATCAGTGTATCACAACTGTGTGATAGAGGTAACCTAGTTGCTTTTACTTCCACAAAATTCTTTGTGATTAACCTACTTACTGACAAGATTGTTTTGCAGGGAAAAAGAATGAATAACATCTATGTCATAGACTTGTCCACACTGTCTGAAAATGAACTCACTTGCCTAAGTGTGTTGGACAGTGATCCCCTCCTGTGGCACAAACGACTTGGTCATGCGAGTCTAACTCAGCTTAACAAACTAGTCTCTAAGGACTTAGTGGTAGGACTTCCTAACATTAAGTTCAAGGAGGACAAAGTTTGTGAGGCATGTGCCAGGGGGGAGCAGGTAAGGTCCTCTTTCAAAAGCAAGAAAATAGTCAGTACCATCAGGACATTGGAACTGGTTCATATGGATCTATGTGCTCCTATGAGAACTCTGAGTAGAAGAGGTAAGAGATATGTAATGGTGCTAGTTGATGATTTTCCAAGGTTCACTTGGACCTTATTCCTGGCATCTAAGGATGAAGCATTTGATATGTTCACCTCATTTGTCAAGAAAACTCAAAATCAATTAGGACATCAACTAGCATCAATAAGATCTGACCATGGTACTGAATTTGAGAATGCTAAGTTTGCTGAGTTCTGTGATGAACATGGTGTTAATCATAACTTTTCTGCTCCTAGAACCCCACAGCAAAATGGGGTTGTTGAAAGGAAAAACAGAACTCTTGAAGACATGGCAAGAACCATGCTTCTATCTAGCAAACTACCTCACAGCTTCTGGGCTGAAGCAATAAACACTGCTTGTTACATAATCAATAGATGCATGACCAGACCTCTGGTAGAGAAAACTCCCTATGAATTACTTAAAGGGAGAAAGCCCAACATATCCCACTTTAGGGCTTTTGGATGCAAGTGTTTTGTACATAATAATGGCAAAGATTCCCTAGGAAAATTTGACCCCAGAAGTGATGGAGGAGTATTCTTGGGATATCCATCACATAGTAAAGCTTATAAAGTGTATAATAAAAGAACTATGTGTGTAGAAGAAAGCATACATGTTGTCTTTGATGAAACTAACATTCTTGCTGAGAGACAGGAACCTGAAGATGAGGAGCTTGGACTGGTAAAAAGAAGTGATCACACTGAAGCAAGCATGAAAGGTGGAACAGGTGATGGATCAGGATCAACTACCCCAAGCATCATGATAGGGGAATTCAACATATGCAACCTGGCCCTGATCCTGCTCTACAGCAACAAGACACCATGGAATCATCTAGGAATAAACAGCTGGTACTTAAGCCACACAGATATCATAATTCTCACCCTCTTGAGAACATCATAACAAATTTGGCATCCGAAATCAAAACAAGATCATCCTTGAAAAATCTGTGTGCGTTTGATGCCTTTCTATCCATGATCGAACCAAAGAACATTGGGGAAGCCCTACAAGATGCTGATTGGGTAAATGCCATGCAAGAAGAGCTGAATCAGTTTGAAAGAAGTCAAGTATGGCACTTGGTACCCAGGCCACTAGACAGATCAGTGATTGGCACCAAGTGGGTCTTCAGGAACAAGCTCGATGAGGATGGAACTGTTACAAGGAATAAGGCAAGATTAGTTGTTCAAGGGTATAGTCAAGAAGAAGGAATTGACTATGATGAGACCTTTGCCCCTGTGGCAAGACTGGAGGCAATCAGACTTCTTATAGCATTTGCTGCACACATGGAATTCACTCTTCATCAGATGGATGTTAAGAGTGCCTTTCTCAATGGCTATCTGAAGGAAGATGTATTTGTCAAGCAGCCTCCAGGTTTTGAAAGCAAGGAGTCACTTGATCACGTATACAAACTCGAAAAGGCTCTATATGGTCTCAAACAGGCACCAAGATCTTGGTACGAACGATTATCAAAATTCTTGCTAGAACATGGGTACAAACGAGGCAAAATTGATAGTACCTTGTTCTTAAGGGAAAAAGGTAAGGATCTNTAAACTTTTTCTTAGGCTTGCAAATTAAGCAAAACCCAAATGGAACAATGATCCACCAACAAAAGTATGTGAAAAAATTGCTCAATAAGTTTAAAATGGAAGATTCAAAAGAAATAGACACTCTCATAGCCACAGCTACAAAATTGGATATGGATGAACCTGGTTCATTTGTTGATCAGAAGCTATATAGAAGGATGATTGGGTCTCTATTGTATCTCACTGCCAGCAGACCTGATATTGTGTTCAGTGTGGGATTGTGTGCTAGGTTTCAGGCAAATCCAAAGGAGTCCCACCTCACTGCAGTAAAGAGAATTTTGAGATATTTGAAAGGCACCACTGATTTGTGCCTTTGGTATCCTAAAGGTAGTAATTTCGACCTTGTAGGATATGCTGATTCTGATTATGCAGGATTCCTGGTTGACAGGAAAAGTACTTCAGGTATGGTTCACTTTTTTGGGGTCATGTCTTGTGTCTTGGGCAACCAAGAAATAAAATTCAGTAGTCTTGTCTACTGCTAAGGCTGAATATGTGGCTGCAGCCTCATGTTGTGCCCAGTTGTTATGGATCAAACAACAACTCATGGACTTTGGTATTGATGTGGGATGCATTCCTATATTTTATGATAACACTAGTGCTATTAGTGTGACGAAGAACCCGGTTCATCACAAAAGGACTAAGCACATAGATGTTAGACACCATTTTCTAAGGGATAACTATGAAAAAGGAATGATCTCAATCGAATTTTGTGCTACTAATAATCAAATTGCTGATATATTCACTAAAGCACTTAGTGGGGAGCATTTTGAGAGAATCATGCTGGAATTAGGGATGATTAAGATCACCTGATTGAAGAGAAAGAAATTTTTTTATATAAATGAATTTTTGGCTAGAAAATTTTTAGGTACTTAATCAGATTAATAACTGCTCAGCATCATGTCTTTATTGCCATACTCTTGTGCCATGTATTAATATGATTCCCTGGATACTAATAATATTTATCTATCTTTGTAAATTGAGGCAATCTAAAGATTTCAAACAGGATGAACCTGGTTCATCTATGATGATTCATATGACTGATGAGGTACGTACTCGTATCCATATAGTAATTCAATTACAGTCACACATGAGTAGGATTCTATCTATATGTGGTTCATTACTAATTCTCTGTACTAGTCCATAAATGAACCCGTTCCAAGGAGTCACATCAACACTCAATTAGCCTAGAAATAGGAAACTCTCAACCGTCAAATCAATGACACTCCTACAACTATTGGACTTCCACTTGAATTAACTTTTTATCCGTTGTAAAATTAATGGCCATATGTTATAAAAGATAATCATTACTCCTATCTTCATAAAGCTTCCTTCAACCAAGGTAAACTCATAGTACACTACCTAAAACCTGAAAAACTCGTCCTTTCTTCTCAACTAAAAAAAAAATATGTCTTCACCTCCATCAGCTTCCTCATCTAATTCCTCACCTAATCATGATTACGATGGAGGAAATTCTGAATCTATCTCCAATTCTCCATTTGTTTACAGCTCCGAATCACCAGAAATTCCATCATCCCATGAAAATACACCCGTTCTTGAACCCACTCCAAACCTTAATCCTGCCCCCAAGAATCGCGGTGTTAAAGTTCTTGCACGGAAATCTGTTGTTTCTGGGGCTAGGGAAAAATTCTTGGAGGATCTAATTAAAGCAGACAAAAGTACTAAGTCAGATTCATCCAGTGAATTATTTAAATCAGCTAATGAGGAAGAAACACTTGGTTCAACCAGTTCTGAAAAAGGTAATCTTGAAGTTGACTCTGAATTTACTTCTGAATTTACTTCTGCTGATAAAAGATTCGTGTTGGTAGGGTCTGTTATTGATGTCGAAATATCTGGAAGGAAGAAGGATGGGAGAAAAGAAAGAATTCTTGAGAGAGAGGGATAATAAGATGTGATGGGATCTAGGGAGGATGGTACCACGTATGCTATTTGTGGTCCCATTCCTGAAACTATGGGAGAAGAAGTCACTGATTTAGGGGGAAGCATAGTAGAGGAAGCTGCAACAGGTCTTGCAAGTCTGAATAAAGCTATAAATGAACCTGGTTCATCGGGAAGAAACATTGGTGGAAAGGTTGAGAAAACTGGGGGAGTCTTATAACCCCAAGAGAAGAAGGAGTCAGAAACCCGAAAAGGCAACTCACCCAGTTCCTTCAAAGAAAAGGAAAATTTCTGAAGTTGCTGGTGTTTCTGCTCCAAAAGTTAGAGCTACTCGTAGAACTGTAAGAGAAGAAGAAGAAAAATTAGAAAAGGCTCTGAAGGAGAGCAAGAAGAAGAGAGCAGAAAAAGGAAAAGCAAAAGTTGAAGAGCCTGTTGAGGCTATTGAAATTGAAGAAATTGGGTTGGACCTGGTCCAACAGGAGGGGCAACCTGCTCCAAGTGTGGCTGAGACACCAAAACCCACAAAGTCTAAGGCTTCTTCAAAGAAGTCAGCTAGGATGTCTGTCGCACCAACAAAATCTGCTAAGAAGACCAGGGCCAAGCCAAAGAAAGTGAAAGTTGTTTATGATGATGATGCAGATTGGAGTGGAGAAGAGGAGAAGGAAATTGGAGTGGTGACTGACAGGGTTACCATGTTTGGAAAAAGAACAATGCTAAAGGGCAAGCTGGTGAAGGATTTAGAGGAGCCTGGTATGCAGTATCTTATGGAAACTCTGGAGGTACAAGGCTGGAAGGACCTGGTCCTTCGCATGGAAGACAGGCTGGAAAGAGCAGAGTTGGTAGAGTTTATGGGGAATGCAAGTGTCAAGGAAGGCAGGTCACGTCTATGGTCAAAGTAATTGAGGTTTCCTTTGATGTCAAAGAATTGGGTGTTATTCTTAACATACCAGCTGAGGGTTATGAGGACTATACAAGGCAGAGATGGCCTTGTCTAGATGGGATGGCCTCAGCAATCGACATCACCAGGTTCTTTAGTGATAGTGAGAAGGAGATTGAACCCAGGCCGGTTTACAAGAGTGAGATGAAGCCTGAGCACAAGCTACTCTTTGAGTTCGTCATTAAGTTCCTACTGCCTAGACAAGAAAGGAGGCGTATGGCAAATTATATGGATCTTACATTGATGGAATGATTGTACAGGGGAAAGCAAATTAATTGGCCAGCTTTTATCATCCAACTCCTTGACAGAGTGGTGAACGGAACCAAGGCACACGCAATTCCTTATGGCTTCATGCTGACAGCAGTGCTTGCACATTTTGGGGTTCCAGTAAAGAAGACCGAGATGGCTACAACCAAATATTATTTTGGGAAGGAAACTTTGCTTACATATGACTACAATGTCAATGTTCATGTGGATGAACCTGGTTCATCTAGGAAGAAACTAGTCAACAGCAAAGTTAGAACTTTGGTGCAAGAAAACGAGATTAAGGATATGGAGATCCTTCACTTAAAGTCTCGTGTGATTGAGGTTGAAAAAGAGCGGGATGCTCTTAGATCTGAATTATCAAAGGAGAAAGAAAAGAATGAAGGTGTTCTTCAGCAGATGTTGTCTCTCTTACAATCCAAGTCCACAACCTTCACCGCACCTTCCCATCCTTAGGCTTCTTAGAGCTTCCTTAAACCATCTTAAGACCAGTTATCAGTTCCAGTTCTTTTTATTCTTTTTTTATTATGGTTGGTTGTTTTTGTTTTTCTGTGTGTGGTTGATTATCGTTCCTTATCAATGAAGTTTGCTTTTAGTTATTTACTTGTCTCAATTTCTGAGTTAGCTAACATTTATTGGTTTCTTGTGTTGATTAAGCATGCTTTGCACCTGCTGTTGCCTCAATGGCCATGAGTAATAATTAATAAAACTGGTAAGTATATCATTTTGCAAACTTTTCGATGATGCCAAAAGGGGGAAGATAGTGTGCTGAACTTTTCAAAAATATAAGATGTGGTATTTATAACCTAATGAACCTGGATTCTCTATGATTATTGCTCAAAACCATACAAAGTTCTTTGAAGTGCATACATGATTAAGCACAGAGTTTGTCATCATCAAAAAGGGGAAATTTGTTGACCCATGTCACTGCATAGTTTTGAAGATTGACAAAAGGCTGACCAGTTGAACCAGGTCCATCAGAGCACAGATCGTGAACTGACGAGCTGGCACATGAACCGTATATGCTTAGGAGACGTTTTGAATATGAAATATCAATCTACCAAGAGATTGTCTCCTAATGCGAAAAGGTTGCAAACCGATCTGATTAATTGAAGTCGAATTCAGCAAGGAAAGTAACAAAAGAAAGGAAGTTGAGTTTGGTTCGAATTGGTTCACCCAGGTAGAGTTGAACTAGAATTGGAAGACAAGCTCAACGACTGACTCTATAAATACTTGATGTATTTCTGCTGGAATTTAACACGCACAAAGCTGAAGTGAATCAAAGTCTGAAAGCAAAATTCCCAGAGTTATTTTTGCTAGCAGAATCATTGTGCGATGCAAAGGCTACAGTTCAACTAGAAGAACCAGTTCCATCTGATTGATTATTGAGTCTAGTTGATTGTAGTAGGAGTTTTTAATATTGTATCTTTCAGCTTTCATAGAAGCAATTGTAATAGGTACGTATTGATCAAGTTAGAGTTAACTTGAGGTGTGTAGAAATTATCTAGGGGCTAGTTACTACAAAGGGATTAGAGTTAATCCTTAGGATTACAAAAGAGTTTATTTTTTAAGTCCGTTTGGCTCAGAGTTTTTAGTGAAGATTTGAGAAAATCTTACTGAGGAGTAGGTCGTGATTTTTTCACCTTTTGAGCCAGGTGTTTTCCACGTAAAAATCTCTATGTTTTTACTTTAATGCTTTTTATTATTTCGCAACAGTAGTAGTCTGAACACCTAGAAGAACCAGGTTCTTCTACTGAGACAACACTCAAAAATTGGGTACCACACAAAGTAAACTATCTTCTTGTGTGGTATTGAAGTCTAAAACATCAGTATTCCTCCAAAATAATAATAATTGGCTCATCCAGATCTCTCAATTAGTTTGGTACTACCACATATTCATCAACATCCATGCGGTGAATATCACTTTCAAGAAGAAAGTTATAAATTATGGTCATTGTCAAAATTATATGCAAGATCTATTTCTTGCATTAGTGTTATCCTTTAGTAATCACATTGCCAAAATATTTTGGCGTACAATAGGTACGTGATCAATGACCATTCATGCCATAATAATGAAATTATTTTCTTATTTCATCTCAAACCTCATTTTAGAGGTGAGTGTTGTATATTCACTACCACTAGCACGTTTATATTCTTCCAAGAATGAATATGTATTCATAAATCAGATGTTGTCACATTCTCATCATGAATGGACCATAATCATCTATATGCGCTTTACAAAATCTCATGTCAAATCGATGACAAATATAACTTTCAAATAGTGAAAGATTATTTTGAGAATTCTTATTATTCTCATTATCACTAATATGACGATTATAATTTCGTCTATTACCACGTCCACATCCATTGATACCTTCACGGTAATAATTTTTCTTCTTTCAGACTTATCACATATTGCTATCACATTCTCTTAAGGGGAATGTGAATGAAGCAAATTCAATGGGACGGGTTTCCACTTTCTTTCTTTTTTCCCACAATCATACATGAATTTGATCATGGCAAGGCATTGAAATTTTACTACTTTGGAGGTTATAATTTCTTGCAAACTTTATAAGAGTTATAATCAAAGTTTATTGTCGTTGCTTGCATTTAAAATCAAATTATAGAATTTCAAGAATTTAAAAGAGAAAAATAAAGTAAAATACTTACCTTAAATCCAGAATTTAACTATGAAGAAAGTTCATGGAACAATTGATAATCATTATGCTCAATTCCAAGGCTTCTGCTCAATTGGTTAGAGTCTCGTGCTGATAACGTGTTATGAAACAATAAAGAACAAGAACAATATTGGAGAGAGAGATGAAATTCTTATTGAATTTTGGGATGATTTACAATGGGGTAAGACACCTCTATTTATAGGGGAAAAATGACTTCACCACAAAGTAGACTCTCTAAAAGATAGACATTCACTCTAAATAGAGTTCTATTTATAACAATTTCTTTATTCAGAACAAAAGGTTAAGTTTTTGAATGACTAATTAACAAAATAATCCTAGCCAATTTTTCTCTAAATTCATTATATTAGTAAAAAAATCAAGTTGAAAAAACTCTTAGAAAAATTTGGTTCAATAAAAAGAGCAATGGTGGTTAAAGCAATTAAAAAATAAATCAAAATCGATGATATAGTATTAAGATTCAAATTAAAATAATACAAACTTGAAGAAATAAGATTGAAATAATAGAAGATGATTTATTTGAGTTGTCATTGATCTTTTATCTGGTTATGCATTTGTTACAACAAATGACAACTCCTTGTATCTTTTATATTGTCATTAGTGAATATTATTTTTTTCCGTGATCTAACGCTGACCAGATTTCTCTTCAATCATGATAAATATTATGAGGATCATTTTTTAAAATATTTTTATCATCTTTGTATGTTTAGAATATATTGGATGCAATTAATATGTCAATATAATAACATCAATTTTAAGCATTTAAGAAAATATTACATTTATTTTAGCTTTAACTGCTATTTTCAATAACTTGTGCTTCTTATATATACTCACTCCGTTCACTTTTACTTGTCCACTATACTATATCAAGAAAAAGATAATTTTTTTTCTGTTTTACCCTTATTATTAATTACTCATTTTTAAAGTTATTTCCCAAGACTTTTGAAATATTGTCATTATTAGGGTTATATGGTAAAATACATACTACAATTATTATTTCTTAAGGAATGTGAAAAGTACAACGTGAACAAGTAAAAGTGAATAGAAAAAATATTTTTTATTGATTAGCGCGAGGCACACGTACAAAGTACATACACAAATACTAGTAAATAGTAAGATTGGTCGTAGAACATGCATTCGGTCAGTTTAGCACTTAACAGACTTATTCAATACGAAAAATCTTTTTTTTCCCCTCTCAATTAGAAGTTGGATTTTCTATGCAAAACCGTGAGATCCTACCAAAAATGTATATGTTCATGGTATTAAGGCCGATTTTGGTTGGGTATCTTCATGTTCTATTAATTTCTAAGAATCAAGTTTTAGAAATTGCGCAACTTGTTTTGGATGATCTATAAGTTTTTTGTGATGTATGGTAGAATGATCGGCATTTATGATAATTTTCTGGTGGTAGTATGGCAGAAGGATGTGTGAACATGAGGAAAAATAGATTTTTTGGGGAGGTTGAGGATGGTGCCTTTCTCTTTTTGTGTATGTGTATTTTATATATCTTTTTTTTTTGTGTGTGTATTTTATATATCTCTATATATCAATGTATATTTATATCTTGTGCATACCATATGTATATCAACGTATTCATAATTATATAAGTGATATACGAGTGAAATGTAGTGATGTACACTATAATTGTGACTTTTCAGTTCGATTTCAACTCTGAAGTTCGATTCAAATGGGTCTAAATCGTCTATAAATAGACTTGTTTAGGTGCTTCCAACGAATTTCAACCACGCCCACAGAGGAGAGAAACGTCTATTTGAAAGCTTATGGGTAGCGGTTGCTATATTTTTTGGGAATATAACATTGTTGTATACGGTCGAAATCGGGGAGTCTGATTTTGAGGTTTTGCTATGTCGAGCCCGAGCTCGGAAGGCTCGAAGTAAGGATCAAGATCGATCTCAGAATGCGCACCTCGAGAGAGTGCACCAAAGGCCCGACACGCCTACCTCGAGGCAGTGCCAAATCGATGACAGTCAAGAAAAAGCAGAAAAATCCCAAAGACACGTGGTTAGGACAAATAAGATTTGTAAGAAATAGTACAATTCCGTACTAAACCGTTGTACAGCTGTACCAATAGTATTCTTAGTCATAATTAGAAATGTACCATATTAGGGTTTTCCCCTCCTATATAAAGGGGACCCCAATCATTTGTAAAGATAACCAATTTCACTGCAATAGAACATTCTACTCTGCTCTTCTTGTTTAACGTGCTCAACATTATTCCTCAGCTTTATTGTTCTCCATTTATTATTCATAATTTACTGCTAAAGACTGACCTCGAGACCCCCGAGGTCACTGAGCTCGAGGCCTCCAGTTCTGTGACAACATTGGTTTAACTATCACATTCTTCTTACTTACACTTATTTTTTCGTGATTATTAACTAGTATTAGAATAAATCACATATTTTTATAACCACAAATCAAATATAACTGTTAATACCATTTTCGAGGTAAACAGTTTGGTGCCCACCGTGGGGCTAAAGATAATAGTGATTATTTTAGTGCTAGTTTTCTGATAACACACGTTATTCTTCACACTTTTTTGTCCATGATTTTTGATTTCAGGCTAAAATATGTCGAACTCAGCAAACGCACCAGTACATGGCAATGATGGCCTCGGTTTCCACGGGAAAAATAATGCAACAGCTTCAGCAGTCGGTGTGCCACTGCTCAACCCCGGAGTAGCACCTATTCCCAACCCAGTCGATGTTGGCTCGCATATTGCTATAAACACCGATTTGGGTACAGACGTCGAGGGAAGTGTGCAGGGAGAAGTCCAACCCGACACACAAAGAACACATGCTCGAGATGAAGTCAACCTACAAGCCATTTTTGAGATGTTGCACGCACAACAAGTTGCTATTGCTCAGTTACAGAGTCAGCAAAAGACTCCGAGCACAGCAGGACTGGAAACAGCTCCCCGAGTTGAGCCAACACCAGAAAGATCGAGCAATAATGGGTCAGGAACATACCCCACCATCATGAGAATGCTCAAGGAGCTCACCAAGAGAATCGATTCAGGAGAAAAGAAGATAGAGGACAACGATAAAAAAGTAGAAACCTACAACTTGAGAGTCGACCAGATCCCGGGAGCACCCCCAATTTTGAAGGGAGTGGATTCGAAGAAGTTCGTGCAGAAACCATTTTCGTCAAGTGCGGCTCCGAAGCCCACCGAAGAAGTTCAGGATGCCTGATATCCCAAAATACAACGGGACCACAGGTCCCAACGAGCATATCTCCACATATACTTGTGGTATAAAAGGAAATGATTTAAAGGACGACGAGATCGAGTCTGTCCTGTTGAAGAAATTTGGAGAAGTACTGTCCAAGGGGGCCATGATGTGTTATCATAACCTCCCCCCGAACTTAATAAATTCGTTTGTCATGTTGGCAGATTCATTTGTAAAGGCACATGCTGGTGCCATAAAGGTTGCAACGAGGAAGTCCGACGTGTTCAAAATCAAGCAAAGAGAGAACGAGATGTTGAGGGAGTTCGTCTCCCGTTTCCAGTTGGAATGCATGGAATTACCACCAGTCTCCGATGATTGGATCGTACAGGCCTTCACACAGGGACTGAATGAACGAGGCAACTGAAGCAGAACTTGATTGAGTATCCCGCCGTAACTTGCGCGGATGTGCACAACAGGTACCAGTATAAAATCAGGGTCGAGGACGACCAGTTGGGAGCCCCCTCGGGCTTAGTATATCCGAGCAGGCTACTAGCAAAGAAACAAAGAAATACAGAAAGGGAGCCGAGGCTAAACAAGGAAAGGGATCATCCATATGTCGAGGACAAAAGAAACACTTTGAGGCGTAACATACCTCGAAATGACCGAAAAATGGATCGAGGCCAAAGTTCTCGGGGACTCATAAGCAAGACCGGGTTTGACCAACAATCGGGACCCATGGAAGCACTCCTATTGTCAGAATACAACTTCAACATTGATTCCTTAGACATATTATTATCCATCGGCAAGATTAGAGATACTCGATGGCCAAAGCCCATACAGACCGATCTATTACACCCCATATTTTCGTACGTGAGAGTACATCGTAAGTCAATTGATGTAAGCTCAGAAATAAGATTATATTTGATGGAATATAAATTAAGTTAATCATGTTACATTGGAGGTTACAAATATTTAAGATCATGAATAACGAGTACCAAGAGGGTTGGAAATCTTAGAAGCTAAACCAATTGAAGAAAATAAGTTTCGTCAAAAGTCGACGAGTTTGGAATGTTATAACATGTACTTTAGGGTGAGAATATGGTTCATTAAATGATAAGGAGGTTATTCTATGAGTTAATTTTTATCGTATGATAGTTGTGTTCTACATTTTGAAGTCAAGCAAGTTGTGGAACAAAAGTCGGCAAAGGTCTTCACAAGTTACACTCATAATGTGCTTAAAATTAGGTCAAATGTTACTGAGATTTTCTCACAATATACTTGGAATTATTATATGATCTATCAACCAAATTTAATATCTATTATTCTAGTTTCCAATACATTAAACCATTCATCGATACGACATAGGAGTAGAGAGATATTTGCAGTTTCGCGAGACTGCGCAGACATCATAAGTGACAAGTAGGTGGATCACTAGAGCTTTTTGAGCAATACATTTCATGTGCTATATGAGATCTTATTGGGACATATAATATACCAAATTGAAGGTCTTGGAATTTAGTTTCCTACTCTCTTAACCGTTCGTTCATACGACATCAAGATAAAAAGATATAAGTGTCGGAAAATGGACCAATCCTAGGTGCCAAACTAGCACCTCTTTGGCTTTTCCAAACTTGATATATATAAACCTTAGGTCGTATTTCTCTTCATTATTCAGCATAAAAATACCAGATAACAACCATAAACATAACCTCAAGCTATGTTCTAGTGTTTCAAAGAAGATTATCATTCCGGGCAAGAACTCGAGAAGCAATAACATCAAAACGATCCCTACGACGTAAGTGTCATTATACCGCCTCTCCTTTTTCTTTGTAGTTAGAGTTTTGGAAGGTAATTCATAGTTAAGAAACATCTAATATCTGTATTTAAGTGTTTAAATATCAAGGAAGGTTGATAAATATGTTTCCTAATAGTTAGAACTCACGGGACGGTGATCGGAAGCCGTGAGTTCGAGTTATTTGACTAGTAGCGGACTATTTTGTGTTGTTGTTGGGCTGCGTGTTTTACTACTGTTTTGTGGAGTTTTGGAGGAGGAAGGGTGTGTATAAACACCATATAAATGTAGGGTTGTGAGCTGGTCGTTCGTTGTAACATTTCCGGGTCGTTTGACACGACTACGGTGGTCATCTTATGTGTGAAGTGATTAGGTTGTGTGTGGACTATTTTGGGAGGCTCAATANTTCATGACTCCGATTGTACATAATACAATGAACGAGCTTCCAAAGATACTCTACTCTTAGAAGCTAGCAGTACTTACATTGTTTCCATTCTTATGGAGCAATTGATGTTGAGGTTGCTCCTCTTATTATTGTGTTATGAATGTTGTTGGTACTTCCTGATTCTTATAATATTCTTGATGAAGAGTTAATCCTAATAATGTGTACGGATAATATCTACCTTACGTCACTCCGAAATGTTCAGAACATGATTCCAATGAGTCCTACCTGCATTATATATATGTATCTATTTTACTCTACCGAGCTACACTATAGTCGGACGGGTATGGCACCTATTGTGCAACCACTGATCAGTTGGGTTTACCGAGTCCTCTTTGAGGCCGGGTATGATATGATGATGATGATGCCCACAAAGGCGAATGTTCTATTATGATGATGATTCCCACAGATGTGGATGTTTAAAAATATTATGTGTATATATGTATCATGCATTTCATGTTAATGTCTCTTAGAAGCACTCAGATGCTACAGGTTGGATCTCCTACATCTCTCTTTTCATTACTGTTCTTATTTATGCTTTCCGGCCTTACGTACTCAGTACTTTATTCGTACTGACGTCCTTTTATTTGTGGACGCTGCATGTCGTGCTGCAGGTCCTGATAGACAGGTAGACAAAGCTCCCCCACCACAATAGGCTTTCCAGTTCAGCGGTTATAGGCGAGATCCCTTCTC
>ML389320.1:8167-18509 GCA_005239525.1 Nicotiana knightiana
TTTTTCCCTGCAAAACAATCTTGTCAGTAAGCAGGTTAATCACAAAACATTTTGTGGAAGTGAAAGCAACTAGGTTACCTCTGTCACACAATTGTGACACACTGATCAGGCTATATTTCAAGTCATCTATCAAGTACACATGTTCAATGGAACGTGTGTCATCCTTACCTACCTTACCAACCCTGATAATTTCACCTTTCTTTCCATTTCCAAAGGAGACATTTCCTCCTTTGAGGTTTTCAAGTGAAAGGAACTTTTCCTTGTTCCCTGTCATATGTTTTGAGAACTCACTATCCAAGTACCAAATTTGGTTGCTTCCTCTCACTTGAACCTACAAAACTAAATCAGGGGTTATTCTTAAGATCCAAAACTAGTTTGGGTCCTTTTCTATGAAAGAAAGGATGAATTAAGCTTTTTCTGGCCGAATTTGGTAACCAATTTTTTCTTTTAACAAAGCTCTCATTTCTTCGACTGGCCTGCTCTTTTGAAGTACACTCAATTTTGTAATGACCAGTCTTACCACAATGGGTGAAAATTTTATTCTCAGGGAGAGTGAGATACTTGATTTTGGGATCCCACTCTGGCAATTGACTCCCAAAGCCAATTCCTCTCCGGTTGCTACTATGATTTTCTTGAAGTCATGTCAAGGCATCAGAGGATTTATTCCATTTACAAGTTTGATCTAATTCATGTTTGACTTTACCAAGTTATTCTTTAAGTGTCCTTATCTGTTCATCCTTGGTATACGTCTTATCTTTTAGTTTTCCCATATTTTATTCTAACATGATATAAGAATGATCAACAATCTTTTTACTAGTTCCTAGCTTTAATTTTAAAATTTCAGATTTTAGCTCAAGAATCTTAGTTTCGAGTGGATGAACCTGGTTCATCAAGACAGTGTTTTTCTTTTCAGATTCACTTACTTTGATTTCCAGGATCATGCATTTTGCTTTTAGCATTGCACACTCTTTAGAGAGTTGTTCTTTCTCTTTGGTTGTTTCTTCGGAATCATCCATGAAATCAAGTAGCAACTCAGAAAGTTTTTCTTTAGATAGGAACTTTTTTTTTTTTTGAGATGGGATATACTTGCCTCTGGTTCTTCATATGATTCCTCATCAGATTCTCTAATTTCCATGAGCGCGTGTTCTTCATTCTCACCATCTTCTGATTCTTCATCTGAGCTTTCCCCCCAAGCAGCAACCATAGCTTTTGTTGTGGTTTTCTTGGGTTGGACCAGTTCCTTGTTCCTGTTCCTTCTTTCAAACCTCTCCTTTTTCCATTTCACTTCCCACTGAGGACAGTTCTTGATATGGTGATCAGTCTTTTCACACTTGTAGCATCCCTCGTTGGTTGACCTTTCTGGAGCTTTTGCTTTGTTGTAGTTTTCACCTCTAGAGATGCCCTTCTTCCTTATGAGAAAGTTTCTGAATTATTTGGTAATCATGGCCATCTCATCTTCCTCCAGATATGATCCCTCAGTAATTCTCAGTGCTAGACTCCTTTCCTTCTTTGGAGCATCCATTTTCATTGTCTGCCTTCTAAGTTCATAGGCAGTAAGGTTTCTAATTAGCTCGTCCAATCTGAGGGTTGCCATATTTTTGGATTCCTAGATAGCAGTGATTTTACTTTCCCAGGAAATTGGTAAGACCCTTGTTNTGAATTGTCTTTCCTTCTTTCATAGTAAAATTTTCATAGTGAGAGTATAGTAGAGTACCTCTTGATATTTTCACTTGAGTGTTCCTTCATGAGATACTTGTAAGGTATCCCAGATTTCGTTGGCAGTGGTGCAGCTTTGAATCCTACTATACTCGTCTGGACCTAGTCCACAAACTAGCCACTTTTTAGCCTTAGCATTTTTCTCCCATTTCTTCAGATCCTCAGCAGTGCAGTCAGCTCTAGTTTTTGGTACATCTTCTCCTTCAACAATCTTCTTCATGGTGGCTAGAGGACCATCAGTGACTATGTCCCAAAGTTCATAGTCTTCTCCAATCAAGTGATCCTTCATCCTGTTCTTCCACCAGGAGTAATATTGGCCATTAAAGAGTGTGGCCTTGCAGTTGATTGACCCTCCCAATTTCCAGGTGGTGCACTCATTTTGATCTTTTCCAAGGTGTTAGACTTTTCAAGGATAACCTGCTTTGATACCAATTGATGTTCTATACGTCAATACCACACAAGAGGGCTGGTGATTTGTGTGGTGTCCAATTTTTGAGTGCAGTCTCTATAGAAGAACCAGGTTCTTCTTGGTGTTCCAACTTCTACAGTTTGCAAAAAACTAGTTGCAGAATTTAAAGAACACATCAATTTTTACGTGGAAAACACCTGGCTCAAAGGTGAAAAACCCACGACCTACTTCCCAGTAGGATTTTCCCAAACTCTTCACTATATCAACGAGACAAACAACATCTACAAAATTAACTTTTTTGTAAACCTAAGGACTAACTCTAATCCCTTTGTGGCAAACTAGCCTCTAGCTATTTGTGACAAACCTCAAGTTAACTCTAACTTTAACAGTGTGTACCTATTACAAATGCTTCTTGATAAATCTTAAAGATACAATATGTAATCACCTACTACGAATGAACTAGACTAAAAGACAACAGATGGAACTGGTTCTTCTAGCTAGTTCAAGTAGCTTTTGTGTCGCACAAGGATTCTGATTGCCAAATTTCTTTGGTAATTTTTCTTTCAGTTCTTATTTCACATCTGTGTTTGTGAGTTGTTTCTTTAGTAGGAATGCTTCACCATTTAATAGAGTCAGTAGTTGAGATGTTGTTGTTCAGTTCTAATACAACTCTTCCTTAGTGGAAGAGTTTGAGTTTATCTCAACTTCCTTGATCTCGATTCTGTCCTACCTGAAATCGAACTCCATCTTCTTATCAATTTGCAACCTTTTCGCTTAGGAGTATCTCTTAGTTCTAGATAACCTCTTAGTTCATAGATAATGTTTATCTCCTGTGCATGGACGCTTCTCGTGCCAATGGGTCTGTTTGACTATGTTTGCCCTAATGGACCTGGTTCAACTGAGTTGGCATTTGTCAATATTCAAAACCATGAAGTGACTTGATTCAACACACCCCTCTCTGAACTTGTTGAAGGAAGTCAAGCTGACAAATCTGTCTTCCCACGTCACTCTTCTCCTAGACCTCTCAAGGCCGCCCACTCAAGTGTCACCTCCTCTCCTATCATCTGGGACATCATCATCATCATCATCTACATTGATTGATGTGGGAGGAGTAGGTGAAGAGGAGGGCTCGGAACTCTGGCTTTCTGTGTCAGAATCAACAGAAGAATTGTCTGTAGACTCATTGCGCAATTGATAGCGCTCAGTGGGTTGTGGTGGTTGGGATTGGGGTTCAGGCTGGACCTCTATAGAGTGGCCCTCCCTCTACCGGTGGTTGGCTTCTTGGAAATGAGTTTTTGATTGAACCCCTAGAGGGTGAGTGCCTTTACCCCTTCCTCAAGAGGATTCACCTCTCCCCTTTGATGTATCTCCTCGACCACGAGATTTAACCATTATCTACAACACATAGCAATAGGAATCTGTTAGAATTGAAGCTCATAGTGTATACAGATGCATGCCTGATAGTTGTAGTAAAGCAGACTCAGAAGAGGCAGTGCAAATTGTACAAAAGTGAGTGTGGCCGCAGACAGCCGAGTGCGGACCGCACAATTTCATAGTGCGACCACACAACCAAAAGTGCGGACCGCACAATTTTTAGTGCGGCCGCATAGCCCCAGCTTCAGACTACTGGGTTCTCTGAATATTCAGCAGTGCGGACCGCATAATTTTCCTGCGGACCGCATAATTTTTGGTGCGGTCCGCACATTTCAAGCACCAATTTTACCCTAACTCTAACATCTGCTGACCGCACAAAAATGTGTGCGACCATACAATTTAAAATTACTCAGCACTGCTTTACGTTTCATGCAATTTTCTCACAGATTAGACAAGATTTGAGCAATTAAACATGATTAGATATTTACCCAGGCCCCAATTAACATTTCAGATACTACCCACATGATCTAAGCAAAAATGACTAACTATTGACATTTTGAGGCATGAAAATAACCCTAGACAAAAGAACAAAACTAAGAAAAGATGAAAAATCTAAAGATGTAATGAACATACCAGTAATGAAGGATGCAAGTGAGAATCTACACAGATAAAATGCTTAAAGCTTAAGAACTAATGGGATATGAACTGTGCTTGCTTAGGGTTTCAGATTTTAGAGAGTGAAAAGTATGAGTAGTACATGGAGGTCCTATTTATAGGTTGACCTAGTCGGTGCAAAATTTACCTGAATGCGGCCGCACAATTTTGAGTGCGGTCTGTACTCTTTACCTGTACCTTTGAAGAAGTGATGCGGTTCGCACAAAAGTGAGTGTTGTAGAGTTTGTGTGGACAACACAATTTTGTATGCGGCCGCAATTTGTTAATAAAATTAGACAGGCCAAACTTCAAAGAACATGCACTTTTGGTCTTCCAGTTGTGCGACCGCACACAGAATTGTGCGGTCGCAGAGTAATTGTGCGGTCCTCATAATTCTGGTGCGGTCCAAACTTTTGTGACACTTAGCCAATTTTTCTTGCACAGTCCCTGCAATGCACACCCATTCCTGCATACACTTCAAAACTAGTTAGCTCAATAAAAAAACCTATCTAAAAGGAAGAAAAAAATTAAAACAAAATGAAAAGAAACATGGGTTGCCTCCCAAGAAGTTCTGATTTAACGTCGTAGCACGACGCAAGTTACCATCAATCACTTGAAATGAAGCAACGCCACAACGTGGCCATCGTCAAGATAATGTTTCACCCGGTGAACATTGACTCTAAACACTTCATCATTTTTGTTCTTCAAGTCTAGTGCACCAAATGGTGTTACATGCACACACTTCAAATGGGCCACTCCACTTGGATTTCAACTTTCCCGGAAACATCTGCAACCGAGAATTGAACAATAGCACAAGATCGCCTTCTTTGAATTCTTTATTCCGGATATACTTGTCATGGAGGTATTTCATCTTGTCCTTGTACAAGGACGAACTTGAATATGTATGGAACCGGAATTCATCAAGCTCATTCAATTGTTCCACCCTTAAGTTGGTGGCGACATCCCACTCAAGATTAAGCTTCTTCAATGCCCACATAGCCTTGTGCTCAAGTTACACCGGTAGGTGAAAAGCTTTCCCGAACACTAACCGATACAGAAACATACAGATTGGTGTTTTGTAAGCTGTCCTATAAGCCCAAAGAGCATCATCAAGTTTCTTCGACCAATCCGTCCGGTTGGTATTCACGGTTTTTGACAAAATTCTCTTGATCTCCCGGTTGGAGAATTCAACATGTCCACTTGCTTGAGGATGATAGGGGGTCGACACTTTGCGAGTGACACCATACTCTGAGAGTAAAGTATCAAAGGCTTTGTTGCAAAAGTGCGATCTACCATCACTAATAATGGATTTTAGTGTACCAAAACTTGTGAAGATGTTCTTTTTCAAAAATGCTAGCACACTCCGAGCTTCATTGTTGGGCAAAGCCACGGCTTTAACCCACTTTGACACGTAATCCACAACTACCAATATATAAGTTTTCCCATAAGAGCTCACGAACGGACTTATGAAATCAATGCCCCACACATCAAAAATGTTAATCTCCAAGATGGTGGTGAGGGGAATCTCATTTTCTTGGAAATCCCACCGGCCCTTTGACATTCTTCACAACGCTTGATGAGATCACTAGCGTCCTTGTAAAGATTGGGCCAATAGAATTTGCAACTTAACACCTTTGTAGCCATTCTTGCTCCACCATGGTGACCACCATATGGCGAAGAGTGTCAAGCCTCAAAATTCCCATTTGTTCTTCCTCTGGTACACATCATCGGATCACATCATCGGATCACACCATCGATACAAATCCGGAAGAGATAGGTCTCATCCCAATAATAGTCAAGGCAATCCCGTTTTAGCTTCTTCCTTTGGTTTGAAGAGAACTCATTCGGTATAATTCCACTCACAAGATAATTGGATAAGTCGGCGAACCATGGCATCCCGATCATGGAAATGGATAGAAGTTACTCATCAGGAAATGAATCATTTATCTCAAGGCCATCATGTGGCCTCCCGTCCTCCTCCAAACGAGACAAGTGGTCTGCCACTTGGTTTTCACTCCCCATGCGGTCTTGAATATCTGGATCAAACTCTTGTAAAATAAGTACCCACCGCATCAATCTTGCCTTAGAATATTTCTTTCTCATTAAATAACGAAGTGACGCATGGTCCGTGTGAACAATCACCTTTGTACCCATCAAGTACGGGCGGAACTTCTCCATAACGAAGACAACAACAAGGAGCTCTTTTTTCGTCGCTGTGTAATTGACTTGGGCATCGTTAATGGTCTTACTAGCATAGTAGACCGGATAGAATATCTTGTTGATACGTTTCCCCAATACCTCTCCAACTACTACATCGCTTGCATCACACATGAGCTCAAAAGGTAAGCTCCAGTTTGGTGCGGTGATAATAGGAGTAGTAGTCAACTTATACTTGAGCGATTCGAATGCCTTCATACAATCTTCATTGAAATGGAACTTGGCATCCTTCTCCAAGAGTTTTCACAAGGGGTTTACCACCTTAGAGAAATCATTGATGGATCAGAGATAGAACCCCACATGACCCAAAAAGCTCCTCACTCCCTTCACAGATGTAGGGGAGGGAGTTTGGAGATCATTTCGACTTTGGCTTTATCAACCTCAATACCATGCTTTGAAATATTGTGACCGAGGACAATGCCTTCCTCGACCATAAAGTGACATTTCTCCCAATTCAAAATCAAGTTAGTTTCCTCACATCTTGCCAATACATTGTCCAAGTTGTCCAAGCATTCTTCAAAATAATTACCCACCACAGAAAAATCAACCATGAAAACCTCAAGAAATTCCTCCACCATATCGGTGAAGATATTCATCATACACCGTTGAAAAGTCATCGGTGCATTGCACAGCCCGAATGGCATCCATGAGAATGCAAAAGTACCGTAGGGACAAGTGAAAGTGGTCTTCTCTTGGTACTTAGGAGATTTAAGAATTTGATTATAGTCGGTGTATCCATCAAGGAAGAAATAAAAAGCACGTTCGACCAACCTATCCAACATTTGATCAAGAAATAGAAGCGGAAAATGATATTTTCGAGTAACTTTGTTGAGCTTCCTATAGTCCATGAACACTCTCCACCAGGTGACAATTCTTGTGGGGATTAATTTATTTTTGTCATTTGTTATCACAGTCATTCCTCCTTTCTTTGGTACACATTGCACCGGAGATGTCCACGAGCTATCGGAAATAGGGTAAACAACCCCGACATCCAACCATTTGATGATCTCCTTCTTCACTACCTCTTACATTGCTTCATTTAATCTTCTTTGATGTTCCACTAAGGGTTTGGCATCCTCCTCCAAAATAATATTGTGCATGTAAAAGACGGGTTTATACTCCAAATATCCGCCAATGTCCAACCTATAACTTTCTTCTTCTTTTGGAGCACCGCCAAAGTGGGATCTACCTGGATGTTAGTCAAGCAAGAGGAAAGAATAACAGGTAAAGTGGAACAAGGGCCAAGAAACTCATACTTAAGATGTGAAGGCAAGGGCTTTGACTCCAACGTGGGGGGCTCCTCGATTGAGGGTTTTATTGGAGGAGTCTTTCGGTTCTCAAGATATAAGGACAATTTTGAGGGTTCATAAGTATATGACCCCATTCCTTGCAAATCATTGACACATTCCATAAATCCTTCCTTCTCATCATCATCATGATTGAGGAACACAACTTCCAAGGTATCTTCAACATTCATCACAACATTGGTGTCATCAACAATTATGTCGGTCACTAGATCCATGAATGAACAAACTTCGTTGCTATTTGGTTGCCTCATTAATTTGCACACATGAAAAGCCACTTTTTCATCACCCACCCGGAAGATGAGCTCATCGGCTTCCACATCAACTAGAGCCTTCCCCCGTAGAAAGGAAAGGTCTACCCAAGATAATAGGCACCTCATAGTCAACCTCACAATCAAGGATCACAAAGTCCGCTGGAAGGATGAACTTGTCGACCCGAACTAACACATCATCAATAATCCCTAACGACCTCTTCATAGTACGATCCACCATTTGTAGCCTCATCAATGTGGGTCTTGGTTGCCTAATTCCCAAAGTTCTGAACATAGAGTAGGGCATCAATTCGATACTTGCCCCCAAATCACATAAAGCTTTGGCAAAGTCGGCGCTCCTAATAGTGCAAGGGATTGTGAAGGCGCTGGGATCTTTCAATTTCGGAGCCATGGAGTGCACAATACCACTCACTTGATGTGTCATTTTGATCGTTTTACAATTCATTGATCTCTTCTTTGTTACCAAATCCTTCATGAACTTTACATATCCCGACATTTATTCTAAGGCTTCAACCAATGTCACATTTATGGACAAACTCTTCAACATATCATTAAATTTCTTGAATTGGTTCTCACTATTTTGTTTTGCGAGTCTTTGAGGGTAGGGAGCAGGAGGCCTTGGCAATGGTGATTTGTCCTTTTGCACTACCAGTTCCGGTATGTCAATCACGTATTTCCTAGACGGGTTCACTTCTTCCTGTGTCTCCTCCGCACTTTCATCAATGTCTATTCTCACCTTTTCATTAGCTTGAACCTCATTGCTTGGAATGTTATCTTCTTGAACCAACACATCATCATCCACAACTCTTCTTTGGTTTGAGGCACTTGCCTCCCCACCTTTTCCACTCTGTGTGGTTACGGCCATTGCATTTCCCGTATTGTTCCCACCCTTCGGGTTCACCACTGTATCACTAGGTAGTTCCCCCTTAGGACGAGTGTTTAAAGCTTGAGATATTTGGCCAAATTGAACCTCCAAATTGTGGATAGAAGTGTCGTGGGAGGCTAATTGAGTATCGAAGTTGGCATTTTTTTCCATCATTTACTTGAACATATCTTCAATACGTCCCATTTCATTATTTGAAGAACTAGAAACTCGTGATGGATATGGAGGCGGGTTGCTTGGTTGTTGATACATTGGGGGGCTTTGAAAGCCCGATCCCCGATTCCCTTGATTATTATTGCTCCTACGCCCTTGATTATTGTTTCTTTACCAATTTCTTTGATTGTTTCCACTCCAATTACCTTGATTATTTCCTCCTCAATTGCCTTGGTTACCTTGATGATGCCAATTGCCTTGATTATGGTTATTTCCCCAATTGCCTTGATTGTTGTTTCCACCACTCCAATTGCCTTGGTGGCTTTGGTTGTTCCAATTTCCTTGATTTTCTTGTGATCTCCATTTTTGTTGATTTTGTCCTTGAGCATTATTTCTTTGACCTTGATAATTGTTGACATATTGCACTTCTTCTTCTTGCTCATTATACGAATCACCTTGGTCATACCCACTATCATCTTGCTCAAATTGTTCTGGACGGTTTGACTTGTTGACCTCTTTGCCGTCTCTTGTTCATCATCATATTCACACCTTCCATAGCATTCACTTGTTTCGGCCCTTGAACTTGTTGAAGCTGAGCTTTGGCTAATTGGTTCATTGTGGTTGTCAACTCGGCAATAGCTTGCCCGTTATCATGTAGGTCTTTGTGTAGGTGAATGACATTTGGGTCACCTTGAGCAACATTGGCCCTAATTTTCCACGCCAATGAAGTATTTGCCATCTCATACAGAATTTTACAAGCGTTGGCATAAGGCGTTTTCATGAAGTTCCCGCCGATGAGTTGATTTACCACACATTGATTTGTTGTGTTTATCCCCTTGTAGAAGGTTTTTTGGATCATGGCCTCGGTCATATCATTATTCGGGCACTCTTTAACCATGGTACGATATATTTCCCAAATCTCGTGCAATGGTTCATTTGGCTCTTGCTTGAAAGCTAGAATTTCATCCCGTAGTGTAGCCATGTGACCTGGAGAGAAAAATTTCGCAATGAACTTTTCGGCTAACTCATCCCAAGTATGGATGAAGTGATTGGGTAATCTCTATAACCAATCCAATGCCTTTCCCCGTAAAGAAAAGGGAAATAACTTCAAACGCAGTGCATCCCTGTAAACTTTTGTTTGCTTGCTCCCCCGACAAGTATCGATTAACCCATTGAGATGCTTGCAAGCATTTTGGCTTGAAGCCCCAATGAAGAAACCCCGTTGCTCAAGTAGTATAAGAATCACGTTGGTGATTTGGAAGTTGCCCGCCCTAATACGGGGTGGGACTATAGCACTAGCATAACCCTCGTTCGGCAACATCCGGTGTGCAACCGCTCTTGGTGGAGGTGGGGGGGTGGG
>ML389320.1:19282-33579 GCA_005239525.1 Nicotiana knightiana
GGGGGGGGGGGGGGGGGGGGCAGGAATATTTTCATGAGCGGTTGGCCTCGCCTATTTAATTAAGGTTCAGATGAATCTCATCTCCTTGATCATCATCCACTTCCTCCTCCAATGGTGAATTCCTGATGGGCTTATTGTTGAGAGCCATTCTCGTACCTATAAGCAATTCAAAAACAAAATTAGTGACCCGAAGGAAAGAAAGACAAGGCACACAAAAACCTAGATATATAGCTAAATCCGTTTAACTCCCTCGCAACGGCGCCAAAAATTGATCTCGCCCAAACTCACACCATAAATAGGTTGTGAGGCGGTCAATGTAATAATAAAACCCATCATAGGTCGGGATACGAATACACATGGATTTAGAATTGGGATTAGGTATATATTCAGTGTGATTGTATGATGTGTCCTGAATTACTCTTTCGTATTCTTCTTTGTTGTTACTACTTCTACTTTGATCTATTGATTGCAATTACAAAAAATAAGAGACAATACTTTTGGTTTTAATTGTTTTTCAAATGATCATAATCTAGGGTTGCGACTTCCACCTACTTGGTTACCTAACAGATTAAGAGCTTTAGGACATGTTTGGATGATCGAGATACATTATAGCAGTCACACTTAATTACTCACTCTATACCTCTTGGTAGTTTGAGTGACTTTGCCTGATTTGACTTTCTCAAGTCCAATTGAGTATTTCACAAAGCAAGTGATAAATGATCTAGTCGGGTCTTACTATTTCTAGGTTCAACCCTTTAATTGGGGATATCAATTTCTTGAGTTCACCCCAATTCCTAGTTAGCCAAATTTTCCGAGACTTAGTCTCTCTTTGTCAAGTGGAGACTAGGTCAAATTGACATGAATCAATATTTGCAACCATTAATTCTAGAATTTAAGCAAGAACAAGGCTAAATAACACATACCCAATCTTAAACAAGCCTTAAATCAATAACCCATTAAGTACCCATACTAGGGTTGGGTCATAACCCTAGCTAAGGGTTTAGCTACTCATAAAAAATGAAGAAATAAAAGAAGAAATTAAGATAGAATGCATAATAATTAATTATGAAAAGAAAATCTAATGTTTGGAAGCCAATCTAGTACAAAATTACACAAAACAGTAAACAAAACGGCTCAGGTGCTCTCCCAAACAAAACTTAACCTAAAAATGACAAAAAGTTCTATCTATGCTAAGATGAAAGTATCTGACAAAATTGCCCCTGCGGAGGTTTTTCGGCCTTACAATTATGTATGCGGTCCACACAATGAGACTTGGCTTGACAGGTTCCAGTTCAGCGCCCTCATAAAAGTGGGATGTGGCCGCACTTCATCTATTTGTGCGGAACGCGCATTTCTGAGTGAGGCTGCATACTTGAGATAGGGCTGGGACTGGACCTTCTTCTGAGGACAACACATTTGTGAGTGCGTCCGCATTTTTGGCTTCTGCGGCCGCACAATAATCTTGCGGTCCGCACAGCTTCATTTCAAGACTCTCTGATTCTGATTATTTGCAGGCCGCATAATAGTGAGTGCGACCGCACAATAATGGTGCGGTCTGCATATCTTTAGTTGAAAAAATTTCCAACTCTCTAAATCTCTCTTCTGCGGCCGCACAAAAATTATGCGGTCCGCCTACTCTGAAGCTTAATCTGACAGGGCTTCTTCATTGTTTGCGGCCGCACACAGTATTCTGCGGTCCGCACTGAAGCATTTTTTCCCTGTTTTGGTCCTTGTCCAATTTTGACTCCTTTTTGAGTTGATTTTTATTCTTTCACTTGTTTCCCAATATTCCTGCAAGAAATCTCATTTTGTTAATTCTCAGAAATACCTTTAAGCATTTTTGAGCTAAAACGCAAGTAAAAGAGAGCAAGTAAGCGGTCAAAATCCTTACTTATCATTGACAGAATAGCAGAGGAGGATTACGATCCTCCAAAAGGACGGTGCCCAAGGCAGACCTCGTACCTTTTGCAAAAGTTAAAGATTATGGGATCCACCCGGGCAAGTGTGATGGGGTACGTGCAAACACTTAGATACCCCTCCACATGATTGGTAATGTCCTTCTCGAGACCAGAGACGGCCACTTCTTTGCCCTCCTAGTTGCAGTCCTCCCGAACTGTGGGGAGTGTATCCTCGGTAATAGAGCATATGCACCTCCATATCCCCTCGCCTCAGTCATGTTAACTGGAGGCTTTTTCGACCTTGAGGTCATTTTCAATGGAGTAGCCGGTTTAGAAGTTGAAGGGACGGTCTGTTGAGGCACAAATTTTGAAGTCTTCACCATTGAATTATGGGAAATATGAAGATTTGAAGTTGAAGATGAAGTGAAAGTGATGATGAAGATTTGAAGATATAAATATGGAACATGAAGATTTGAAGATGGGAAGATGAAAATATTGAGATATATGAAACAATGTATGAAGATTTGAAGGGTTAAGAATAAGTAAAAATTTCGGGGATAAATTAAGGAGCTATGGAATCGGAAAGTAAAAAAGTGAAAGTAGGACCGAAGCTTTTATTGAGAATGGATAATCAATGTGTGACGTTTCCCTTTCGAGGTCGGTCAACCGGCGACTGACACATGTCCGAAGTCAGAACGATGTGGATAATGGGACGTTTCACTAACCCGTCAACGCGGTTAGAGCACACGGAAGAAGGAACCAGGTTCAATTCATCGCTTCCTGTCGCTTCGATAAATCTTCTCTCCCAACAGTAAGTGGGCTATTTGTGTACGGGAAAAACCGGGGGTAAATTTTTCCCCGATTCCCCGATAAGGAAACAAGAGGGAAGCACGGTTCGACACCACTATAAGCAAGGGTAAAGGACCCCTCGTATCGGAATCAGGGAGGAGTGAACGATGTATCTGGGATTGGGCACAGCTAAATAACGAACCCGGACTAAGTAGAGTTTCGAGACCACGGGAAAAGGAGGAATGGTAAGGCATGACAAGTAGGGAGCCGTAATATTTGCCCTCAACCAGATATTACGATGCGAATCCTGTTCGATATCAACTGCGGATCGACATTTACCGGAAAAAGAAGATGTTTATCTTATTTAGACTGAAGTTGCCCTACTTATAAAGGGGAGAGTTTCTTTTATTTTGACATGTTGTTGATACGCAAATCAAATCAATAAAGTTCATTTTTGTCTTCTAACTATTATTCAAAGTGTTTTTTCAGTTATTCTCTTCTTTAATTGTAACCGAGCTTATATCGTGACTTTGATCGAGGCCGAAGTTCAGTGTTCAACTTTAGATCATGCTTGATCATCACATTACAATTGGTTTGTTCGTTCATTTTTTCTTTAACTTAATAACTTGCTATTCTTATATTATTCATATTAAATTAAATCATATATCCTTTAACTGCGCACAAATTTAATTGTTACTCTATTTTGAGGGTAAATAATATCACCAAAACTCAAAGTTTTATATATTATATATGCAACTATTATAATCTGCATGATGAAGGATTTTTACCATAAGACAATCAACTTGAACATGTATAATATACCCGGTTTGAGACGCAATCCATCTTTGGTTGTAAATATTCTTTTATAAATAAACTATCATAGACTAGTTTAGATGTCTATTTATAGTAAAATTGTGACGGATAAAACACCCATATATATATATATATATATATATATATATATATATATATATATATATATATATATATATATATATATATATATATATAATCAACTCTCGCAAACTGAATTTTACATATCTCCCAGGCATACGTGCCATGAATCCTTATTTCGATAAGGGGTCAGAGAAACAAGAATACCTATACTTTATTGCATTAGAAGCTTGCTATCAATGCACACTACAAAAAAGTATGGAATTTACAACAATGTTTTAGCAACAACTATAATTTTGTTGGCAAATATCGACAAATAGCAACATTTTAATAAAATTGTTGCTATATCATAGAATTTTTACAAACAAAATTTTTCTTGTTGGCAAACATTATTATATTGTTGCCATATTCTATCGTTAACATAATAAGTTGTAAATTTAAAAATTCAACTTTTTTCCAACAATCACAATGTTGTTGGCTTTGAACTATTTTTGTCTTATTTTACATGTAGATAATAACACATGTTTTCTGTAGTCTCTTTAAATATTAATTCTTCTTTTCTTTCTTTTCTGATTTTAACTTTGAAACACAGAGGATAATCTGTAGCATTACTTATTCATCAATTAATTAGTTTCAAACCCATGCATGACAATTGACATCTAAATTAGCTGAATCAATTTCTTTTATCCATATTCCTAAACATCAAATTTGAGTCGTTGGCTGAATTTCGTCTTAATTAGCCGATCAATTTCTTTAAATTTGCATTCTGTAAGACAGTAACCTATTTGATATTATATGATCAGTTTTTGTTTTTCAATCTAGTACAATAAATAAAGGTTACTGATACAACTAAGAGTAAAAATATCAATTACTTCTTTTTGTAATAATGGTTTACCTTCCCTATACATGTTTACAGCTGGCTTCCTTTCCCATTCCAATTCATTCTTTCTCTTTCACATTCCAATTCCCAAATATAGAGCATTCCTTTCTTTCCCTTTCACATTCCAATTCCTATGTTGCATTCTTTTCTTTCTCTTTCGTTGTTTTCAATGTAAATCCCAAAATTGCATCAACTTCTTCTATGTTTAGCTCCAAGCTTTCTATACCGAAACAACAATGGAGGTTAAAATCAACAGTTTTGCATGAGGGTTCTGGGTATCACTTTACCAAATAAGCTCATTTGTGGTTTTTAATTTTTCAACAACTTGATAAAATTGTTGCTATATCATAGAAATTTTAGCCATGATTTTTTTCTTGTTACCAATGTTTTATATTATTATTGCCATATTTTATGGAGAATATAATAAATTTAATATACAAGTAGAATTGGCAACAATAAAGCAATACAATTTATATTTGCCAACAATATGGGTGGGTTGTGGCCTAAAATTCAGATTTCCGCCAAAATCGAAGGCGGTAAATTATTCTCTTGTTAATTACTTTTTTCGGATTTTTAACCCACTCTTTTAGTTGCCATTCTGGATAGGTTTTTTGTTGTTGCCATATTTTAGGTAAAAATATAGTAGTTTTAAAATAGAATATATTAGCAGTAATTTATATTTCTTGTAGGCAGAACCCTTAATTTTCTCAACTATTTTTTTTCGTGCCTTAAGTTTCTCAATAGGTTTTGGTTCGTGGGCTAAACTTTAGCTAAGTATTTTTAACTTTCCGCCAAAAGAAACGCGGCAAACATATTTTCAACACAAATCAATTTTTTCTTTTTAATTATCTTTCCCTTAATCCTTAGCCTATTTCAATTACCATTCTAGCTAGGTTTTTTTCTGTATTGTTCTACGATTCGAAGCAATTGGTTCTGGTATTCTTTGCTGTATTATTTCTCGTCAACAAAGTCTGGTGAGTCTTGTTGATTACTATTCATCTCTAATGTGTTCCTTCACTTGTATCATTGTTCGTTCAAGTTATATGATGTTATTTTAACTATATTGATATAGATCTTTCTCTGACCTTTTCCTTATTATTTTTTGGTAAATTGACAGCAAATAATTGAGGGACAGTACTATTTTACATTTTTGTAGGTAATTATATGATGGATAAAAGTTGGATACTTCTTAGGAATAGGACATCACCAGAATACTTGAATGGAGTGAAACAATTTTTGAACTTTACATTTTCAAATCCTAATGTTGGTATAAGAATTCAATGTACGTGCATTAACTGTAACCATGTGCGTAGGAAAACACGAGAAGAAGTGAAAATAGATTTACTTAGGTGGGGTATAGATCTAACATATAATAGGTGGATTCATCATGGTGAGTCGGATTCATCTTCAGATGATGAAATAAATTCTAGTGCAGATTCAGATTTAGGAAACGATGATGCTGCCACTTTTGAGATGTTGCATGACATGTATCGTGGTATTCCTACAGATAATATAACTCATGAGTCTGATGAGACCGCTGAGTCTAGATATGAAGAACCTAATGTAGAAGCTAAGAGTTTTTATCGGTTGTTAAAGGATGCAGAGCAAAAGTTGTATCCAGATTGTGAAAAATTTTCAAAGCTCTCTTTTGTAATGCGTCTTTTTCAAATAAAATGCTTGCATGGTTGGAGTAATACTTCATTAGACTCTTTGTTAAAATTATTAGGTGATGCCTTTCCCAAAGGACATGTGCTCCCTAATTCTATTTATGAAGTTCAAAAGATTATTAAGGATTTGGGTCTAGATTACGTGAAAATAGATAATTGTGTTAATAATTGCATCTTATATAGAAAGGAATATGAGGATGTTGAGCAATGCCCTGAATGTGGTGAAAAAAGATGGATAGTACAGAAAGGAGAAGATGACACTGAAGTTGCTTCAAGTAAATTGAATAAGAGAAAGAAAGGAATTCCTAGAAAAAATCTTAGGTACTTTTCTTTGATACCAAGATTACAACGTTTTATGACTAAACAAATCGCAAAAGATATAAGGTGGCATAAAAATAAGCGCGTTGATGATGGAGTATTAAGGCATCCAACTGACTCGCTGACATGGAAAACTTTTGATGAGAAGCATTTGGATTTTGCATCAGATCCTCGTAATGTAAGACTTGGACTTGCTTCAGATGGTTTTAATCCTTTTCGTTCCATGAGTAATGCCTATAGTATGTGGCCAGTATTCTTGATTCCGTATAATCTACCCCGTGGCTATGCATGAAATAGTCTAATGGATAATCAATGCTTGACGTTTCCCTTTCGAGGTCGGTCAACCGGCGACTGACACATGTCCGAAGTCAGAATGACGTGGACAATGGGACGTTTCACTAACCCGTCAACGCGGTTAGAGCACACGGAAGAAAGAACCAGGTTCAATTCATCGCTTCCTGTTGCTTCGATAAATCTTCTCTCCCAACAGCAAGGGGGCTATCTGTGTACGGGCAAAACGGGGGTAAATTTTTCCCCGATTCCCCGATAAGGAAACAAGAGGGAAGCACGGTTCGACACCACTATAAGCAAGGGCAAAGGACCCCTCGTATCGGAATCGGGGAGGAGTGAACGATGTATCTGGGATTGGGCACGGCTAAATAACGAACCCGGACTAAGTAGAGTTTTGAGACCACGGGAAAAGGAGGAATGGTAAGGCATGACAATTAGGGAGCCGTAATATTTTCCCTTAACCAGATATTACGATGCGAATCCTGTTCGATATCAACTGCGGATCGGCATTTACCGGAAAAAGAAGATGTTTATCTTATTTAGACTTTTATTAAGACTGAAGTTTCCCTACTTATAAAGGGGAGAGTTTCTTCTATTTTGACATGTTGTTGATACACAAATCAAAGCAATAAAGTTCATTTTTGTCTTCTAACTATTATTCAAAGTGTTTTTCAGTTATTCTCTTCTTTAATCGTAACCGAGCTTATATCGTGACTTCGATCGAGGCCGAAGTTCAGTGTTCAACTTTACATCATGCTTGATCATCACATTACAATTGGTTTGTTCGTTCATTTTTTCTTTAACTTAATTACTTGCTATTCTTAGATCATTCATATTAAATTAAATCATATATCCTTTAACCGCGTACAAATTTAATTGTTACTCTATTTTGAAGGTAAATAATGTCACCAAAACTCAAAGTTTTATATATTATATATGCAACTATTATAATCTGTATGATGGAAGGATTTTTCCCATATTGGCCACTACCACTTGCTCCAAGTATAATTTAAGGCAATCAACTTGAACATGTATAATATACCCGGTTTGAGACGCAATCCATCTTTGGCTATAAATATTCTTTTATAAATAAACTATCAAGACTAGTTTAGATGTCTCTTTATAGTAAAATTGTGACGGATAAAACACCCATATATATATATATATTCAACTCTCGCAAACTGAATTTTACATATCTCCCAGGCATACGTGCCATGAATCCTCATTTCGATAAGGGGACAGAGAAACAAGAATACCTATACTTTACTGCATTAGAAGCTTGCTATCCATGCACAAGTAAGTATTTATCTCACTTTTATCTACCTTACAAAATAAAAATGATTTTCGAGTTTGATCATTTCTTTAAATTGAGTTCATGCATGGATTAGTTGTACTGCTTTTTTTAACGAGCCATCCCTGAGACTAAGATTTTGGGCTCGATCGATCAACTTCAAAAATGAACTCGAGTCAAACCTAAACGAGTTGAGTTTATAACATTGGTATGTTATCGTCTTGGGTAAACCTCATGCATTGCCCAATTCCAAGAGAATTCCTTGGTTGTATACAAATCATGGTTAGAGGCATGCATGAAGAAATTAAAAAAGAAAACAAAAAGTTTGCATTTAATTTGGGACATTATGCAAAAGCATTAGTGAAGCAACATATATACTTTCATTTGAGAATTGTTTGAAAAGGACTTATATTCCTTTCCTTTGACATGGAAATTGACTCGTTTATATTGTAATTAAGTTAAGATAATAGAGATGTGTCGTAGGATTAAATTAAGAAAATTTATCCAATGAGGATATGAATGTCACAAGTCACAACCAGTCAGTATGCATTGACGCTTAAAATAAAACTCTATTTTGCAAAAAGGAAATTACTAAAAGTGCTGAAGAAAAATAAAAAAAAACGTAAAGTTTTACTATAGCGTTCATTTGGTTATGATAAGGAAATTAAAGAGGGTCAAACACTTCAACTTTAATTTCACCGCAAGGCTACGGGCGTATGCAGTCATCTCATTTCTTATCTCTTACTTAAGCTTACGTATTAATACTTTTTAATTTTATCACTTGGTGTTCGGTATTCACATTAAAATTTAAATTAATCTAAATATAAATCGCGTAACGCTCATTAAAGGAAAAACTATCCCTTACCAGAATTTTATTCATGCATTGAGCTCAAACTTGAGACGGGTGATTAATGATAAAGCGATATTATCTATTCCATAATAATCCTTGGAGATCTTTGAAGTGTTACTCCTATACAGCTACATATGAAAAAATCTTGTTCTTTGATGTTTAACACTGAAAAGCTTTTGCTTTGTATTGACCATAGTACCCTTCATTGGCGCCGGTAGCAGCGTACCTATTTGAACAACAAAAGTCCATTTCTTAATTATGTCGGCCTACCCCTATAACATACACATGATGACCTTCTTAATCTTCCTTATTTTTTTCGAAAAAAGAAAAGAAAATAGTTGAAGCGTTGCTAAGTAAGATTATTAGAGTAGGGTTTCTTCTATAATGCGTGATTAATAAGATGACTATTGACATCTTTTCTTAAGTAGTGTTTCTTAGCTTACATGATGCACTTTTGTTGCCAGACTGCAACAAGCTTTTGTTGCACGGGAAAGAACATCGCGAGTTTAAGTAAGTATTTTCAAGTTCTCACATTAGTAATAGGATTTAAGTTATATATGCTAACTCTAAAAAAGGATAACAATTGAATTTATACGTGGTTTTAAGGACACGTGATTTCACTTGGCACAAACTGAGAAAATACGTAAATTGATATTGAAATTGACTGTAAAGAGAAATAAAAGCAAACTAAATAATATGTATAGATTTGGCCCTCGAGCTAGGTCACCCTCGAAACAAATGAATATTCAATTGAAATATGAACAAAGTAACAGAGAAGTGAAAGCTTAAGAGAAATGTAGTATATTGCTTTCTATTGCGTGAATATGATAGTTTTACAAATGATCAGGTCCCTTTTATATAGTAGGGGAGTCCTACTTATGTTACAACTCTAAATACAGTAAGAGATCCCATGATTGGTTAATTAATCGGCCTCATCTTGATACATACCGAGATTTTCGCTGTGATCCTTGCTTGATTACGGATATTTCGGCTTACCGTTACTTGACTATGTAAACTTCCATCGGTCTTACTCTACTCTATTTTTCTTGGTCTTGATCTCGGTCGATATCGACCTTGATTGGTCTCTAGATTACGAGCTCAGGAATCAAACTCTGCACTGTGGCTCGATATAACACGAGGCCGAACCTTGACCTATCATGATCCAACCTCGATTAATCATAAGAAAGGCAGGCCCGTTCTGACCGTATACAGATAGTCCCCTCGTTTCTCAGAAAAAGGTGATGAGAAACAATATGAATTTCTGAACTCCGTCTCGATGGGTAATGACGTCAGTGACGGGCCCGATCATGACGTAAACGACGAAACATCCCGTCGGTCCAGTTACCAAGGCATTAAATGCCTGTCAGTTGTTGGTCGGCCACTATTGGTTCTGAACCGTCCCCTCCAACCTATAAGAAACCTAACCATTTCTTATTCAAACCTTTACAATCAACGCTTTTCCTGCTCTTGCTTTCAAAAAATCCCCTCACTTCATAATTTTCATACCCAAATTTTTGAACTCTAATCAACTGCATATCATCTTAACTCTTTTTCTTCTTGTTCATTAATGGCTAAAAGTTCTAAAAACGTGCCACAAAAGGAGGCTGCTTCTTCATCACGTCCCGCCGGTGATGAGGCTGCGGCGGAGCCCCACCCTGAGGAATTCATTCCGACAGGGTGCCCAACTGTCACTGACTTCAAAATAGAAAAGACCCTCTCGGTGCATGGCCGATGCGAACCGGTCTCGAGGTATATATGCACCATCACCAAAGATATCCTCAGAAAGGTCAAAGAGTAGTGTAACTGGGTGAATAAGGATGTGGCTGTTTCTTCTCCTAAGGAATCAATTACCACACACGTGGAGGGGTAGCTAAGTGTTTACACTTACCCCTTCATGTTTAGTCTCTTCGACCCCATCATTTTCTCTCTTTGTAAAAGATATGATGTCACCCTAGGCCAAATCCACCCTTCATTCTGGAGAATAGTCATTCTTCTTCATTTCTTCACAAGCAAAATCGAGGAGTGTCCCTTCTCCCTTGATCACCTCATGCGCCTTTACAAGCCCCGGCTCTATCGAGGAGGATTGATCAAGATTTCTCGTCGGGCCAGTAGAGCCCCGTTCTCCAGTATAGAAGAGTCTCGGGAGTGAAGTTGGATGGGCCAATTTGTCCGAATAAGGACATCGGACAAGATCCCCGCTGAAGACATGTCGTTCCTTGAGAAGTGGAACATGAAACATAAGTACACTCTTCCTTGAACATTTAATTTGTTGTTTCACTTCCTATCATCTTTCCTTATCTTTGTTTTGGTGTTGCAGCTGTGGCCCAGATGTCGGGCCTGATTTTGGAACTAAAGCAATGGGTCGAAGGCCTAGTGTCACAGAGACCCTACTCCGAACGTGCTTGGATAGAGTTGTCAAAGGGTCGATGGGAGGCTCGTAATCATGGTAAGTTTCTGCCTAGACTGGTTATTGTTCTGCACTTTTCTCGAACTCACTTATCTTTTTTTTTCTTTTACAGGTTTGGGAAAAGATGTTACAACTAGACCCCCTTCCGGTGATTACCTAGCCATCAGCTCCAAAGCAGGCCAAGAAGAAAAAGAGAAAAAAGGCTCTGAGTCCTCTGGGCTCGGAAAAGAAAAAACCAGCGAGGAAGCCCCGTAAGCCAAAAGTGGATGCTGGTGTTATACCCTCGGACTCGATCCGCCGATTAAGGGATGAGTTCGAAGAAGAAGAAGAAGAAGAAAATAACCCCAAGAGAGTGGCCCGTGTGCGGGCTACTGATTCAATACAAAAGCCCACCGAACCGCAGGAGGTTGATGAGGGATCTTCAGCCGAGGTCCCTGAATCAGAAAGAGTAGAGGCCACCCCGTCCCCAGCTAAGACGGTAGGGAGAGAGACTGGGGGTGAGGCTTCCTGAGCAGTGGAAGAGGTCCCGAGGGACGAGCTCGGGGTGGTCGATATTTCAGGATCCCCTAAGATTTCAGATGCTATGATCCATGAAGTCAACATGCTGGAAAGTCGCTCTTACGAGGGGCTTCAGGGGGCAACCGATATCCATGGTTTCTTCAATGGGATTGAATTTGCTGCCTCCGAAGATGTCACCAGATTTGATGATTTACCAGTGTCAAAGAAGGAACCGTCATTAGGTGCTACTAGTCCTTCATCGAGCCCGATACTGGTGGACTGATTCCCCGCCCTAGTGCTAACCCAGGCCGTAGGCGTAACATAGTGCTTACTGTCTCTGGAGGATGCTCGAGTCTTCTATCCCCCCGTTGAAATTGCTAATTATCTGAGATGCTTGGTGATCGAGGAGGACTAGGTTGTGATGAATGCTGTGGGGGCCACTTGCCTGTTTAATTAGGCTAAACACGCTCTGAATCGGGTAACTTCAAGAGTCTCTTCCTTATTTCTTTCAAATTTAGAATTGTAAGTTATTCAAATATCTTCCTTTTTACTTGCAGGCTTCAGTGTTTCATCACGAAGTCTTCCTCAGAATTCGAGAGGAGCGCAAGGCTGAGGTTCGGGGCCTCATCGAGAAAAATGATACCTATAGGCTTCTTAGTGAGAGGCTTCAAACCAATTTGGTTGCGGCTCAGGATGAGCACACTGATATGGCCGAGCAGGTATTCCGAGTACTTCACGATAGTGAAGATAAGTTGGAGATAACGACTAACGATCCAATTTTGCAGGTCCGGTAGAGGCTCGAGCAGATAAGACGGCTCCAAAAGCAGGTGGAAGAGATACATGCCGAGGTTGAAGCATTCAAGAAGAACATGGATATCCTAGCCTCAAAGAAGGAGACCGTCCAAGCACAATTGGATTCGGCCGAGACTCAACTTCAAGCTACAAAAGAGAAAGCCTCGGTGCAGGAGAAGAAGATTAAAGAGCTTCAGTATCAGCTGGATTTGGCTATTTCTTAGGCAGCCGCAGCCGACATCAGAGCTGATGAAAAAGTGCAATTTAAGGTCGACATCGAGGCCATCCAAGCCAAGTCTAAGAGCATGATAGATCATGTAAAATGGCAAGCTCGGAGGGAATCCGTCGAGGATGATCAAGCCTAGGGTTTCGACATCATGGCCGAGGTCGGGAATGCCAAAACAGAAGATACCTTGAACCAGAAGCGGCCTTCCCTGAGGAAGACTCCGATAGCCTAAGTGAATCTGAAGACGGGGAAGACCTCGAGGATGTAGATGCGACCTCCGATGAAGACCAAGCTACTTAGGACTTAGTATGTTTTTTGTTCTTCTTTTTGCACTTTTTCTGAGGCCGTTTGGCAGTTGTAATTTTTTTTTGGACTAGGCCTATTTGGCCCTTGTAAAGAAAATCATTCTATATAAATATAAGGCTTTTTTTTCCCTTTCGGCTCTTAAGTTTTTTATTTGCTTTGTTATTTGTAATCACAAAGGTTGAAATGCCTTAGCATGAGACAATAAGGTTGTGTTCAAGGGTTTGAACAACCTTTGCCTTTATTAGAGTTTTTGGGGCTCGGTATTATCAAAGTTTATTTTTCTGAAGATGTCTTAAATTTTTGACTTTACCGAGGGAAGCCTTTTAGAACAGGTTGTGAAATACTTTTTTATTTTTCATAGGACTTTTTTTGTACGGATTTTTGACGTCTCTAAGCCGTGTTAGATTCGCCGTAGCCTTTAGTTCAGGATCTGCCCATTAGGCTCATTTTCCCATTTTATCCAGACTTGCCCGAGATAATAGTCCCCGAGTGGGGTGGACATGGCCTTTAGAAAACGGGGAGTTACTTATTAGGTATTTTGTCCCTGAGGCCTGATAACTTGGGCTTCAGGGAGTGGTGGTTGGTATTTCGGTTAAGTATTGCCCTTGGGCTCATTATTTTCGGGAGTACGAAGCTCTTTAAGAAATGTAAAGAGGAAATTTTTTTAAATATCAGATGTTTGCAAGGAAAGTACTTCTCTTTATTCTTAAAAAAAATAGTCATACATGCGTACATGTTTAATCCAGGACTCGAACAATCTACGTGAGAGCAATTCGTTCTGGTCGTTTGGTCCTTACAATAAATCCTATCTATTGAGACCCTCCTTTTATGAAGTAGTTTCCTCGCTAGAGTTGATATTCGAAGATAGTGCATCCGAGGGTAGCCCCCCAATATTCTAGGTTGATTGCAAAGCAACCTCAGATATTGTTTGTCACACCTCTTTTTTTCCGACACAACCCTATTACGAGGTTGGTGAAGAGTTTTTCCAATCAAAGTGACGTTTTGAAAAGGGATTATTTATTATTTGGAGTCGCCACTTGGAATTGAGTTTTGGTGTTCCAAGTCACCTTTTATTTGAATCTCCTTTCAAACGGAAGGTTTGACTCTTATTTCATGGTCTACGAAAACAGAAGACTGAGTAAGGAATTCTTTTGACCGAGGGGAAGGTGTAAGGCACCCCTCGAGTCCCG
>ML389321.1:0-10665 GCA_005239525.1 Nicotiana knightiana
CTCGTTCAAAGTGTGGACTAGTGCAAGTACCTTTGGAATTTTAGCCTATTATGAAATTTTCCTATTTGGCTTAGACTTAGGCTTCTCCTTGGAACTCACATTACTTATTATATGACTCATACACTTATTCACCACATCCAATTCATTTACATCATATTTATAGCACATAAAATATTATAATTTAGTCTACCTAGCACCCCGAAATCCAATATTGCTTAGCAAAATTTTCTGGGGCCTTACATTATCCCCCGCTTAGGATCATTCATCCTCCAATGAGAGGTAGAGCCTGACCCAAATACCTAACATAACATATCTCTTTTCTATCATACCTCAAGTCCCTAAATTTTGACTAACTCCCAAATTTTTCAGAAATTTTGGCAGCATCTCCTTTGTAACTAGGCCTATCCACCTGTCAGAGAATCACCCCAAACCATCCTAAAAGCTCATCAATAACTCGACAAAGCACCACAATGTATTTACCCATAACACTAATTCTCAGCATCACAAGAACTACATTATCATAATGACACCTGAACATGGACTGCACATTTTTAGATCATAACACCAATAAGGTACCTTTCAAGTCAAAACTAATTGATATACAATCAAGCGAAAATATTTTCCTTCCACGACACTTTCGGACTTCAAGGTGTCCCCCTCGACTTACAATCTTTGCCATAACACATTCACGGAAGCAATCCCAACCCCTAAACTTATCTAACAAAGATGATAGCTAGATACCTCGCATAAGTTAACTATCTATTAACTTCACCTTAGATAATTTACACCAGGATGATACACAAAGGATCTCCAACTACCTTTTTAGGCATAGACATGCGAAAACACAAATACATGAGGAACAACTACGGGAAAACATCGTACTCCTAGTGTGACCTAATGGGAAATGCGCTTATGTACTCTTCATTATCAATTCACATAACATCTACAGGGGAAATTTTTGAGAATAACCGGTTCACCCTCCTGAATTCTAAATCTCTATGAGAACACCCAAACTAAACCCGTGGTGACCTTCACGATTACTCTAAGATGTGCCATAATAAATTGACCATAAAATTACCTATTGATTATATGAGATCACAGGGTGACTTTGACACGTTTGAACCTTTAATACCAAATAGACCTAATACAGTAAGGAGCAATCGGAGTTCAAGGTTGGGCTGGAATTATTCAGGAATCCATTAATGTGCTGAGCAGAGTATTTCATGAGGTTATAAGCTAAGAGATACGAGGATTTCTATTAACGATGCCGGCATGGTTTAATCCAGGTGACTACATTAATTATCAGATAAGTGAAGCATAATGGTAACTAGTATTCTTAGATAAGGTGGATACCATGTATGTGAACTTGAGATTTTAAAGAAGTGGTCAAGTAGGATACGCCGGTTGTGTCCCTGGGTGTAAGGTAAGTAGTTGCACTCAAATGGTAAGACTCTTGCAACATGGGTGTTATTGAAGCCGTAAATGAAATACGTGGAATTTGATTTCACTCCTAACAATAAGCGGCACAAGGACTTTATGCCACAAGCACATGAGGATGGAAAAGAAGTCATCTATTTATGAGATTATCATAATTCGAACAATCTAACCCTTCCTAAGGCGGTGGAATGCTAGAGGTAGCAAAATTCCCATACATGACAATGACGTTGTCAATACTCCTAGGAGCCGAGTGAGCAGAGATCCATATAACCTCATCAAATCCGAACCATTTATGACTTTTGAAAAGAGGACACACTTTGGTTTGAAATCATGGCAATTTAATCTTGAACTTTAAGGAAAATCATTACTTTTGGAACCCATGAGACAAGCCCTCGTAGCCCTAGAAAATTGTCAACAATGGAGAGAAAGTACTTAAAATCATTACGAGTTAGTGTAGAATAAGGCCACAAAGTGACCATATGAGTAATTATGAAAGGGTGAGAAGTCGTAATACACTTATCGAAGATGAGTAACCTGAGTTATCTAGTCATAGGGACAAGCAGAGCAGGTAGATGATTGTTATAGGAGAAAATATCACAAGGAGTGCAAGCAATATCTTTTATCCTAACAAAAGGAACATACCCCGACCCTTGATGCCATAAGGCATAAAATTAGATTCACAAGGAAAGTTACCAAATGAAAATAGATAGTAAGTCAGAACAACTAAGAGTACCACTTGGAATCAACAAGCTTAAACAGAGTTGAAGACATTAGAAGTCTGTAGTAAATGGGACATTTGCCCACTCTCAGGGGCTTGTAGAGTACATAAAAGTGAGTCTAATTAAATAAAATCATATAGTTAGATAGCTAGTCGAGAAATTGAGATAATATCGCATTGAAGATTACAGGTGAACAACACATGATGCAAGACAAATGAAAAGGAAGTGAGAGAGCTTATAGAAGTGACCTTTACATCGTAACCACTAGGAAAGGTGATAATATAAGGGATTACGAGGAGCTAAATTTTTGAAAGAAGATCTTAGCATATAGTCACATGATGTATAGCTCCAGAATTTAAAAATTCAATTACGTTTAGCAACTCAACTTCACAACGAAGCACTACAATACACTTCTACACAACCAGTTATTACCAACCAAATTGGGAGATGCTATAAGACTTGGCCGAGAGAAAGGCTTGACATATGAATGTGTTACTTGGTGTGTTGCTCCTTGGTGAACCCCGAAACTAAAAATGGGAGTTAGACTGGGAAGAGGATTGTTAGATTAGCACATGCATAGATGGTTTAGAGATTGCGGCATGCTATCAACCCTTGATGAACTTGAAGTGAAGTGTGAACCCATGTAATTTTGTGGCACTTATTAATCCATTGACCATATATCTAGAAGTATTTTAAAATTAGAGCTACTCTTTCTGGTTCAGAGTTCAACCTTTAAGGATAGTGCTTCTAAGGGGATAGGATTGAGAAGGAATAAAATAGCCGACAGTGAATGAAACAACTTCGTAGTTAAAGTAAGAGGATGGATTGACTAGTCTTTCCACCTATAATTCTATATAAATCTTTAGTTATGTCAGAATACTGAAAACCCCAGTAATATCAGAGGATCGAAAACTAGTTAACCAAAAAATAAAGGTATTGTTACATTTATCCCATTTCCTGTATTCAACAGAATTGGTAAAGAATTTGGATGGATTATTATTGATAAAAGAAATTGTATTTCTAGATACCAGGGACACAATTATGCTCTTTCTTCAGCCCTCGAAATTGGAACTGAAAAATGGGTCATCAACTAGGGGAAAGCCGGGTATGTCAGATGAACTAACAAAAAGGGAACTTGAGGTTTTAGGAGTAAACTCAATAGCTTCACGGCTATGGGAGCCACTACAAACATCAAAATCAGTTGGATTAATAGCAACATAGAGAAATTAACATATAGTGACACTCAAATAAGTATTATGCAAACCAAAGGAGGAGCGAAAATGCTCGTCTTCCTTACAACCAGAAGAAGACCAACCTACAAGAATAAGATGGGCAACAAGAATAAGCAGCATGATCCAGCTACATGGAGGCTCAACGGACCCCAGCTTCGATGGAGATTTAATAATGTTTAAAAGTAATTGAGTAGACTAAATTCAGAAAATAACCTGTCGTAGAAGAGGGAGATTCTTGCCAAACAAATAAAAATCTTGCCGATTTCGACGACTAAGCCAAAATGAAAGCCTCAACAAAGATAGAGCGAGGCACTACCATACTAGATATGATGATGACACAAGGCAAGATCTTCACAATGACACTATGTCAACATTCAGATGATGCAAAAACTTGAAGAGAAATGGCCTAGGGTTTCGAATAGAGAAGAATAAATGGTCGAGAGAAAATATCCTTTTATTTTGTGCGAAAATATTAGAATTGTCCATCCATTCATTTGGGAAGAAATTCTTTGGGTATAGTCCCTTGTTAGAGTTTAGAAAGGTGTGTCGAAAATGGTAATTCTATAGCTAAAACTCAATTCAAGGACATGATTATAGAGCTCGATGTCATAAGAGATTGCATATAAGAAAATATGTGGTAGAGTGGATTCAAGAAATATTGGATCTCATTCAAAGAGTAGGTGCATGCAATGGTTTGTGACTTCAACATTTACTAAGACCATGCCTATGAAAGTTCTTCAATATGGATGTACATATACAACAAGAGTACGTTGGTTGTGCTAAGGAGTGACTTACTTGGNACCTAACGTACGTAGGTACCATGCCGATATACTATAGGATTTGGTGGTGCAGTGACATCAATAGGGACAAGGACACTCCCCTCTTAGCGATAGGTTCTACCAATCCCTCCACATCTCAATACATTCTCCTAACAAGTCCTTGGGCAATCCCCTCGGACTCCATGGTGGGATCACTCCCTCCTCATGGCTTCAGATTCGCGGATTATGGTATCATGATTACTCATTTTGAGAGTAAGGCTTGGAGAGAAGGGTGAAATTCCTAAATGTCCATGTAGCCCCCTAACTATAGATGTGGTCGACAACACACCGATAAGAAGAGCTTTACTAGACACGGCTTCGAGACATCCTAAGACACTTTAAAACCTTAGGCTCTGATACCAAGTTTGTCACGCCCCAAAATTGAGGGACGGGACCGACGCCTAACCGAATGAACCCGGTCAAGAGAACCTGATTTGCCTTTCCTACCCAATGCGTTTCCCCGTGTTTATAGCATACATTATTCATATGAAAGAGCAAGAGAAAATAAAAAACGTGTATTCACAACATAAAGTCCATTTTTCCTCTTTTAACGTTTTAACATTAGATCTTACCAAAACATACATACTAAATACAACATTCCCGATACGGGGCCACGATTACGAGTAAGTACAACAACTACCCAAAATATATTTACCACCCACATAGTGTCTACGGAGCCTCTAAGAGTACGGAGAATAATACATAGACTTGCCGGTACCAAGGCCCCGGCTATACCTCAAAAGAAACGACATAAACAAAATGAGTCAACATGAACTACACACAGCCCCGAGAGGAAGTGGGGCTCACCCAGACTGCTGAAGAGATGGAGGAAAGGAACCACTATCGGCGATCAACGCTACTTGCTACAGAACCACCTACATCCATTTAAAAGATGTAGCGCCCCCGACAAAAGGGACGTTAGTACCATGGAATAGTACTAGTATGTATGAACAAGCTTTAGTCTAAGTAAAATCAAACAATACATAGATAGGAGGCAGTCAAAGAAACCAAACAAATACTGCACAGAGATACAGAAAACACAAATGAGAGTTCCACAGTTTCTTATTTCAATCGTTCTCCTGTTGCAGCGCGCAACTCGATCCCACCGTAAAATTCAAATTCCACCCATATTTCTTCTGTTGCGGCGTGCAACCCGATCCTACCCTACAATTCACATTCCACCCTTATTTGTTTGCAACCCGATCCCATCGTAAAATTCACATTCCACCCTTATTTCTTATGTTGCAGCGCGCAACCCGATCCCACCTTACAATCATATTTGATAGCAACATCAACCAATCAGTTCATTCACAAGGATTTTCATCATCAAGAATATACATTCGTAACAACCAAATAACCATGTGAAATCAAGGCCACAATAATCTTTACCAAACAGTGAGTCATATACGGCATACCATCAACATATAGTTCAATTAGATAAATCCACATTTCCTTTCCATTACTTTCTACACAACATTTAGCACTTAGATACATTCAACAATTTGATTCGTTATCATTTCTTCCGTTTTGCAACATATCCTCTCATACCGATGTATTCAACATTTAACGAGCTTTGCACATGATAGAATAAGCACAAAGAATCACCTTTTCACAATCTAATATAGCATGGTGGCATGGTAATCAACTAGGACAATCAGAGTACATAATCTTACGCCTCAACGCATTAGAACAATGGATTCACATATGCATAAGCCAGAACTCATACCGAATGCTCGGACACCAACAAGGTGACTCTACGAAGATTAAAGTTAGCCATACATACTTCAAAGAGATTTTCCTTAAGTTTATACAATACACCAATACATCTAGCAATAACAATCTATAAGGAGATAACGAAAATTGATTAATATTTAGCAGGATTACCCATGGTGTAACTCTCTTAGGAATTTCATCAAACACCTAACATGTGAAGTAGACTACAAGGTTTAAAAATGGCAATTCCCTCTTCCCTCAACCAAATTTTAACATGAACTACCCAAATTAGTTCTTTAGTATCACATACTACAACTTAGTCCCACATGCATGGCCTATTTCTAACCCTCACAATATATTTGAACCCTTAACCTCTTGCATGAAAATTTTGGAAGTAGGACTTACCCGGATGAAGGAAAATCTAAGGTTATCTTCCTTGATTCTTGAAGACTTGAGTAAGATTTGGGTGATTATGAAGTTAGACCCCTTATTTATCTCTCTATATTCTCTCATCTCTCTCTAAAATCAGTAGAAAATGACCCCAAATGAAGCCCCTAAACCTATTTATGAAAATGGGATCGGGTTATAAAAATAGGAAAAATAAGCCTCCGAAACAGGGTCTGCGATCGCATAATGGACCGCAAAACAAGAATGTGGGCCGCAGAATGCATCGCAAATTAGGTGCCCAAAAATGGGCAACACTGGCCCAATTTGCGACATATCTGCGATCGTAGAGTCAAAAATGCGATCACAGATTCGACACAGGATCACATTTTTCCAGCTTTTGGTAATTTGATCATAACTTTGTGTAGGAATGTCCAAATGAAGAACGGTTTGAAGAGTTGGAAACTAGAGTCGAAGACCTTTTATCTTATAGGTTATTCATCACATAATACCTTATATATGCTCGTTCAAAATGTGGACTAGTGCAAGCACCTTTGGAATTTTAGCCTATTATGAAATTTTCCCATTTGGCTTAGACTTAGGCTTCTCCTTGGACCTCACATTACTTATTATATGACTCATACACTTATTCACCACATCCAATTCATTTACATCATATTTATAGTACATAAAATGTTATAATTAGTCTACCTGGCACCCCGAAATCCAATATTTCTTAGTAAACTTTTCCGGGGCCTTACAAATATCCATAATACAATTCTTTAACAATTCAATTCTTTGTCTATGACCTGGGCTCAATTCTTTCTTTTAACTCGTATGGAGTCTTCTAAGGCTGTATGATTGTCAACATATATGCTGCATGGATAATACTCTGAATCTTAAGTGCGTTCACAACGTGACTAACTCTGGATCATTTCTCGAATAATTTCTTTTTTTCCTTCTCAGCTTTCTTTAAACGTAAGTTATTACTTCTCCTGGTCGTTCTGCCACTTGTTGCGTGTATACTTAGCTTATCTTAGTGACCACACATATTGGAATTCCATACAACTCATATGATCTTGAATATTACTTCTGATTTTACTCCCCATGCAATAACCAAGGTAGGTGCCACATTCTTATGGAGTTCATACAATGTTGTTGTGAGACTGTTGGTACATGACCATTTCCTCTTTAGGTCAGTGTTCTTAGTTTGAAGCCTTCTTCCTTATTTTCTCAGCTAGTTTTTCATTGTAGTACTTAAGGAGACTTCTGTCTCTTGTAAAGTTACAAGTTGGCTGTATCGTTTACTCGACATAATTTTTGATGTTCATACTCACCTATAATTATCCGTAGTTCATACCTCCATGCCCTTGTGCTTGTAAGGTTGCTTCTGAACTGATATTTTGACTGTCTTCCCAATGGCACTATCTTTTATTTCCATAACGTTCATACGATACCTTTAACTACCCCAACCCCTATATGAATATTTCTCAAGTATTTTACAGTGATATTACTGCGAGATTGAATTCATTATATTGGGGTTTACCATGTTTATCTTGCACGATCTACTGACTCATATGTAACTTCCTCTTTATCCATAACTAGCCTCTTCCTGAATCAACTACCAATTACTCGTTGGCCTATTCTCATATCAATGTTCTGCGTAATCTTTCTTGGTTTATTTCCTTTGTCTTAACTTACCTTTCACACTGGTTCCTTATTTATCAATAACATCCCGGACAAGAACCCTTACTTGCTTTTCTTGTCGTCGTGTTTGAATAATATTATGGAATCGTAGCATATCTGTAGGCATTGAATAACTGCAATCTCATCCCTTTCTCATTTTTATCGCATTCTTCTTTTACCATTCCATAATTACTAGAACCGCTTAACTCTGACTTAATGCCATTATCACCCCATATTCCCCCCTTTAGGGGAGTACTAAGAGTTGGAGCTACGATGACCTACCTATAGATGTTTTACCACTTCATCTTTGGCGTCCTTTCCCATCATCGATGACCCTTACTCGCCTTGCGGTAATCCTTCTGTATTGAGGATAATGAAATTTCCTTACTCGTGAGGGTGATACTTAGTGTGACTGGCACATACAGTCCCTTAAGCTTAACTTTGCTCACATTTCTTGCTTTAGGGAAACGTCTTCCTAAATGAACTTTAAAGGACATTCTTCTGTCGTCCATTATATTATCGCCGGAATGCAATCTCTGAAGTTCTCATGATGCCGACTATTATCAAATCATTCTATCCCTAATTCATGTTTAGTTTATCTTGTTCACCAGCCCATACTGATTTCTAGTACTGTGGGGTCTAACTTTTCCTTCTGGTAGTCGTGTTGGAGTCACAAACTTATTCCTCGAAATGAGGATACAACTTTATGGCCTATACTCTTTTGTTGTCCCCAGGCCTGGCACCTGTCATCTTTTCCTTCCCTTGACTATAGATTATGTAATACTGTCATTTCATTTTTTTCTACCGTTGTCATCCAAGTATCACATCTTACTCATAATGCTTCATTAATTCTCTTCTTATTTCCCGCTAACATTTATGTCTATCACTTTATTTGGAAAATTCGAACAAGACATTCTTTTACTTTTAGCTCCCTTGCTCCACCTACTGGCTCTTTGGGTTGCCTAACGTTCTTTCTTTACTAGGGACGGGAGCTACACTAAGGTAATATTTATCTCTTCTAGGCTTCCAGTGCCTATCTTTGAAAAGTTTTTTTTGTTTTTTGAACATTCTAATATTCATATCTAGCTATACTATTCTAGAGTGCACCATCTGGGTGTCTCACAAGGAGATCTATTAGCACATTTGTAATATCCTTCAGAAAGGTCAACTAATGCAAACAATTCATCCACCATTTTGGGTCACTCTAACCCCAGCCGGATCCTGATATCATGTCCTTATCTTGAACCATACATGTTAGCTCACATAGGGCATAACTATGATCGATGTAGCCAATTGTACATACCTCTGTTACTGTTGAATGTAACTCAAAAAGCTTATATTCCTCTGCCTGAATTGTAAATACTATTAACCTTCATTAACTGGGCGCCTCATACCCTTCTTCATCTTACTTCTCTTGTTTGTTGAAACTTGTATTTATCTTTTGAATGTCTCATTGTCTTTCACCATAAATGTGGATAGGTATTCTTGCCTCAAGGTTCCTTTTAAAGAGGCTTGCACGTCTTAGTACACACATGATTTGCGGAATACCTCATATTTATCCATCATAAGCATGATGCAAAAATTGAGTTCCTCTAACTCAACTCTTCCACAACTATATCTCTTACCAACCGCCTTCCTCGATATAGGTATCATCATACTATAAGTAAGATAGAGTTTAGGAAATTGAGTTCTTACAACTGAGCTCTACCACACGATCTAAAGTAGGAAGAAAGAGTGACATTCCTAAATGCCCCGTAGCCTCCTGCTTATAAGTGTGGTGCACGACACACCCATAAGAAAGACTCTACTAGACACAACTTGTAGACTCCCTAGGATAGAACTGCTCTGATACCACTTTTTCCACGACCCAAACTGATGGGCTGTGACGGGCACCCGGTATCTTACTCAACCGAGTACCAACATAACATATCTTTTCATGTCATACTATCATAGATAACTGAGCCGGAAGGCTGCAATGAGATAAGTAGAATACAACACATAATACCAACTTATACATAAGACGTACATGCTTATAAGACCAAAATAACCACTCATACACTGAACATATACCGACAAGGCCATACAATCTTTTATGTACATGACATCTGTCTACAAGCCTCTAAGAATACATAATTTTCACAAAGTTTGGGACAGAGTCACGCCATACCAAACAATACACGTCTAAATCATACTAACCAAACAAGCAACTTTGAAGCAAATGGAGCGCACCAACATCTTCCGCTGAGCTGATAGCCTACTTGAAGGGATCTTGACATGTCTATCGGAACCTGCGCGCAAGAAATGCAACGTCTCCAGGAAAATAGGACGTCAGTACAAATAATGTACTGAATATTTAAGGAATGAAAATTATTAAATAATAGATATGAGAGAAACATGGATTAAAAGACTCGACATGTAAGTCTTAATAACTCTGTAAATAATGAAATACTCATAATGTCATGCATATGCGTATGTATGTCATGTCGTGCATAGGTACATGTGTTCATAACATCATCAAGCCTCTGAGGGCATCCCATCATATAATCTCGGCAACTGTGGGAAAATCATCAACATATACCAGCTGATCAGGTGGTGGTGCATATATAACGCCGGAACCTTTTACCATATCCCATATATATATATATATATATATATATATATATATATATATATATA
>ML389324.1:0-14644 GCA_005239525.1 Nicotiana knightiana
ACATGTTTGAAATTTGCATCGTCCTTCTGAATTTCATTACGAGACATAAAATCTCGAATGTCCCAAGGTCACACCCTTAGGCTTACCAAAATATCTCTTCAAGATCGTGCTCTCGCGTTTAGATGGTTTTTCAACATTTATGTGCGGTGATTCTCAAACCGCACATAATGTGAAAGTCTTCAAGGGTGAACAATACATTATGCCCAAAAATCTTGAAACTAATGGAGTCTCGATCATTGGTGAATATACGAGAAAGACACAAGCAATGAACNGTTCAAAGAAGACAAAATCAACAAATATAAAATAAAAAGTTTCAGCTCCCAATATGTTGAAGGGTCACCAAAAACAAAACAAAAACTTCAGCTCCCTATATGCTGAAGTTTCAGCAAAACAAAGCACAAACTTCAGCTCCAAAACAAAAACAAGCTGAAGTACAAAACACAAAATTTCAGCTCCCTATATGCTGAAGTTTCAGCAAAACAAAGCACAAACTTCAGCTCACTTCAGCAAAACAAAGCACAAACTTCAGCTCCAAAACAAAAACAAGCTGAAGTACAAAACACAAAACTTCAGCTCCCTATATGCTGAAGTTTCAGCAAAACAAAGCACAAACTTAAGCTCCAAAACAAAAATAAGCTGAAGTACAATACACAAAACTTCAGCTCCCTATATGCTGAAGTATCAGCAAAACAAAGCACAAACTTCAGCTCCAAAACAGAAACAAACTGAAGTACAAAACAGACACACACGTTCAAAAACTTCAGCATATTACCAAAACAAAACAAAAACGTAAACTCCCAAACATCAGCTACAAAACAAAACATCAACTGCTAAAACGCTGAAGTTAACCAGTTACAAAACAAAAAAACTCAGCAAAGCATAAATTTAACACCAATAATTAAACATAAAAAAACAAAAAAAATATCAGCTTCATAAAATTAAGGTATACATGACAAAAAATCACTATAGAACTAACTCCTAACAACTTATCGAACATGAATATCACAACAACAAAAAAAATACCCAGAACGTAAAGGTACTGCAATGTACCTGTGATTATACGTAATATTGTTGGCGAACAAACAGTTGAAGCGATGAATATAAAAAAACAATGACGATTGTAAAAGCGAAGAACGGGAGAGAGAGAGAGAAAGAGAGTATTTACAAAGTATAAGAATGAAAGTAGATGAATGAGGTTTACTTGAAGAGAAAGTAGGCTTGACTGCTTGTAAAAGGGTAAAATTGTCTTTTCGAAAGGCTTTTAATAAAAAGCGGGTATCATTGCAAACATAAAAATAAAATAGGTACAAGTTAAAGAGGGGCGTCTAAATAGGATGTCCCGTGCAATTTTTATAAGAAAGTCCATATTACAAAGCTTAGGCCCAAGATAAAGCCCATTTTAACTTGATGGACGATGATCTTCCCATTTCCAATTCCTCTCAGACACAGTTCTTGTCAGTGTCAGCAGATCTTGACTCTAAGTTGACTGTTGTGTTATTTGAAAGCTAAAGATCGCAGCTTTCTTCAGTAGAAATCATTATCAAGGTGACATTGCCATCTTGTTTATATTAAGAAATTACAACTTGAATGCTTTAGTACTAGCTTTTTATTTTATTACCAAATTAAATTGAAGTATTCTTCTCTGCATTTTCACTTAGCTTAGCTGGGACGATCTTTTCATCATACTTATAAACTTATGAATGCTGTTTTCAAGTAAATTTCAGGAATACCCTGCAATAATTTTTCCCTGTACCTTTGTTTACTGTTTGGTAGAAAATTCTTGATACGATAAAGTAAAATTAAAAATATTTCGAATTTAGTTTCTAGGTTTGTCGTTGAGAATGGTATATTACATAAAAGGAGCAGTCTTGGTGCTTGAAATGTTTCTTACAGCTTACTATACTGTTCCGCTTGAATTTGGTACTGCATTTGTTGCGTTGCTCAATTTATGAATAAATTGTCCTTTTAGCCTCTTTTCTTGGTACTGTTAATTATAGATTTTTTGATATGGTGAAGCAAGAGCAACACGCTTTCTTATTCAATTTTTCGGTTTGTCATTCAAAATGATATGTCACAAAAGGACCAGTGTTTAGTTTGAAATTGTTCTTACAGATTACTACATTGTTCTGCTTGAATTTGCTGCAGCATTGTTGTTATTGATATACTTATGCATGGTGTTAGTTGGTTTTCGTGAGTTAAGTGACATCTAAGTTTTGCAGGTGTCAGTAATTAAGATGGATGTGCATTTAAAATATGCCTTTGGTAGATTTCAAGAGCAATTTGGATCTGGACCTGGACTTGGTCCTGGATCCGGAACCAATCTTATGAAGATAGATGGTATTGCACCGCCTTTCATTAAGTCTATATACAGAGCTGCTGCAGCTTTGTATAGGACTGATCCTTGGAGGCGGTTGCGCCCAGGTCATCTTTTCGGTGCAAGGGTAGGGAAGGATTCAGATTGGTCTGGCAGAAAACAACCATTTTCTTGTATCCAATTTATTGGTGGGGATGGTGGGGATATAGGTCTTTATATGTTTAGGTCGGAAAATGATGCGAAGAAGATGACTGGCCCTAGGGAGACAATTCGGGTTCCAAATGTTGAGGTTTTGCGGGTTACTTATGACCTGGACTCTGTCATGCTTCCTTCAAATAAGAGATTTGTTATATCGTTGGCATTGGAGGTCTCAGGTGAAGATCGATATCCAGTAATTGACGTTGGCCGCTACACAACCACTGGCGAGCTTCAGTTTAGGAATCCAACACTTGAAGAGCTTAGATTTGTGTATGCAGTAATGAATGGAGCTTCTCTTCTGCACCCTTTGCTTCAGCAAGATTATGGAGCAGCTCCAAAGTGGTCTAGAGTGATATATTTCGAACCTTTTATTGAAACTGTTGATGTCCAATGGCCTGCTGAAATGGTCAAAGGAAATGATCTTGTGGCAGTAACAATTTCACACCCTCCTGGTCGAGGATATCAGGAAAAGTATAGCTCGTCATCAAGTTCCACTCCCATCAAACATTCTGAAACGCAAAAGGAGGAGACATTTATTGATGTGAAATCAAATGCAGCTGTCTGTCTGAGGGAGTGCATGCTGTGTGGGGAAAAGGTCAGCAGAGAACAGTCAGTTTGCTGCGGTCATTGCTCTGCAGTGGTCTATTGCAGTTCCGTCTGCCAGAAGCAGCATTGGAAGGACGCGCACAAAGATGTTTGCGGACTTTACAGGGCCATGATGGAAAGAGAAGAAGAGCTGGCAATGAAGATCTTTATCTTTAATTGTTCTGCTGAGCAGCCTTGTAAATGGCTTGAATCACTTGGTATTCACCAGAAGGGCATGTGGAGAAGAAAATGTAATTGTTATTTCCATTGTCCATTTGGTCTTCTTCCTGTTCCGGGTGGACTTTGGGATTCATGGGGTGGTTTGGATGAGAATGAATACCCTCATGATTCACCTTTTCATAATCATTTTAGAGATGGGATATCAAGCTCAGTTTTCTTATCTGGTTGGCTAGAGTACTACAGCCTCCGGTCATTACCCCTAATGAGTCCCGTTGCAGATATTCTGTGTCATCCCTTGACAATCTATTACATATTGACAGCACTCAACATCAGCTCAAAGAATCTGTTACTCAAAAACAAAGAGGTGATACTCCACTACATTGGACCTGAAGGTGAGTTAGATTGGATGCCAGCCTTCGCTGAGATTGGTCATCTACTCCACGGAATGGGCAATATACACATAATAATGGTCGGGCCAGAAGTCCCCACTAATTTATCCGGGACAACTTCTGGAATAGGTAGCAGAGTGAGGGTAAACCTTGTAAGGGGTCTTTACCAGGACGAAGCCAGCTATCTGCCAACTCCTCATGTTATCGTGTCTTTGAATTGTGGGTTAGGAAGCTATTCATGTTGGCATGGAGCTCTTGACTTGATAAAATCCATGAACGTTCCAGCTTATTTCACCAATGAGTCCGAACTTTCGTGCTCAAGTAGTAAACAAGTTCTTCGCGCTGCAGGGTTACATATCAGCTATCCTGTAACACCAAATCCTTTCCGTTCTCCTGTGAGGATTTTTGGCCCTTCCACTAATTTCCCATCATATAGCAATTGTTTTTTGTTAGGAGTAAATACATGAATTAGTATATCCACTAAAGCCATGTTGATGTTGTAATTCCCAAGTCTTGCACACTGTTGTCAATATTCAGCTGTATGTTGATCATCTGAGGGATACTTGTTAAAGAAATGCCTTGCAGCGAAATTGTTTTCAGTCCGTATATGGAGTCTGGGTTTGTTTCTTTCATCAAGTGATTATTATTTATGAACTAAACTTTTATTATTTTAGTTCTGTTCATCGGTCTGATGTATATTATATATCTGTTAGACTACCACGGTATATTCCGGAGAAATTTTAGCAGAGACCAAAAAAGCTATGTGATTTCTTCCATTTCCCTAAGCTTTGGACGATAGAATTACCGGTGCACTGGCCCGCAACGAAACTAAAATGAAATTAGTTGGAGACGGATTCAGTGGGGCACCCCCTTAGGTATGCAACCAACCCTTATCTATAAGTAGTATTCAAAAGAAGAAATTGAGGTTTGATACTAAAAAGATCTAGCCATAGGCCTGACCGGATATCGTTTGTCCCCACAAACAAACGAAAGTTGGTTTTTAGTAGTAATTCATGAGACCTCGAATTCCTACGTTCCAGCGTGGATTATGCCAACAGATCTCGCCACCTCAGCAAGGAAGGAACGAGTCGGTTCCCCTTTCCGTCTTTCGGTAGCATAAAGAAAATAGATTCAAATTGACAAACCACCGTCATGCTTAAGGCACCAGTTTGGATGGAAACCCTGATCAGGAAGGTGGCGAAAGCTGGCACCCTTGATGCATAATAGCTACGTAATATCTTTAATTCTTTTCCTTTTGATGTGGACAAATGGGCATCCCTAGAATCAACTGCTCTCCTTCCTGTTGGAGAAAGATTATGCGACTAAATTCATATATTAGTAAGGCAAGGTGATTGTTCGTGCCTGTGCTAGTGGGAGGTAGTAACCTAGCAGTGTTTTGTTTCCATCAATGGTAGTACATTTTATTAGTTGTGTTCTGATGAGCAGCTTTGGAAGTTCTAGTTTTGTTTTCTAAAAAAAAAATGCAATCCAACTTGATCAATATCAGGCGGCCGCAACTTTTGTCAAATAAGATTAATAAATTTAATATATATTTATGTAAAAATTGGTTATTGAGAATTTGTACAAAGTTTTATGAAAATTCTAAAACAGTAAAGTACAAACGCTAAAAGGTAAAAATATTTTGACACTTTTTATCGTCCTTCCTCTTATATATAACAATCTAAGTGTTTCTTGTTGAATTTAGCGAAAAATTGACATAGCGGAATAAGGGATAAGCAAGAATATATTGTTGAACTTTAGAGAGTAAGTGGCAGGTTACAATCACCAACTTAAATGATATAAGGTGTTACAATCAGTAAAAATATAAACAAGAATAAACATAGTCCCGCGATCCCACCAATAGCCTGTTCGGCGAAGCTTCTTTTGTGACAAAAATATTTTTTTTGGTCAAAATACTTTTTTTCTAAAATTAAAGTATTTGGCCAAGCTTTTAAAAAGAAAAATAATGATTTTGAGGAGAAACAAAAAAGTAAATTCTTTCCATCACTTAGAAACGGTTTTTTAAAGCTTGACCTAAGACTTGTTGCTGCTCGGAAGTGTTTTTCAAATTAATTAGCCAACCACACTGTTTCTCACCAAAATTACTTTTGAGAAAAAAAATACTTCTTAAAATAAACTGATTTTTGCGGCTCTAGCCCTTAGGCCTTAGGAAATCGTTAATTAACATGCTACCTTAAGGATTAGGAGTTGAACTGTTAGATTCTATTTTTTCTTTAATCGTTTAGTGATGGAAGCAATATTCATAATTATAATCCTTCTAAAATTGAGGAAACATTTCTCACTTGTCTAAGTAGTTAATTATTTTATTTGATTCTTCTAAAATTGGGTTGGATTGGTCACTTCACTATTAGATACCCAAACTTGCAAGTAGCAACTCACATGCATCTATTTGCTTTTTCCCTTTAAAGAATTGAGGAGCCAATCATAATTTTAGTGAAAAGCCTAACAAGATCACCAATCTTGGCTAAGCTTATATAAGTTCAAACTCAACACTCTTTTCATCCCCTAAAACACAACCAACCTCTCTTGCAGCCACCAAGTTTTCTTCCCAAATCCTCTTCTCTCCCTCTATTTTCCAAGAATATGGAGTTCTCAACCTTCCACCCCTCTACATGGAATTCTTTCTTCACCTCTCCTCTTCTCTTTCCTTATCATTTCATTCCTGAGAATTATGTTCATTGGAGAGAGACCCCTGAATCTCACATATACTCTGCTGATCTTCCAGGTAAAAAAAAGAAAACCAAAATTGTTGAACCATTTAAAATACACTCTTTTTGGAACACCCTTTGCTTTGTTCTGTATTAGGTATTGGTTTTCTTGAGTTTTTAGAAAGAATTGTATTGATGTTTTCTTTTATAGGCCTGAAGAAAGAGGAAATAAAGGTGGAAGTTGAGGATTCAAGATACCTGATAATAAGAACTGAAGCTGCCAATGAAACCACAGAACCAACAAGGAGTTTCTTGAGGAAATTTCGACTACCTGGAATGGTGGATATGAATGGAATTTGTGCTAGTTATAGAGATGGTGTCTTGACAGTCACAGTTCCAAGAACACTTGTGAGAAGGGGATTTTTCATTGAGCCAGCTGACTTGCCAGAAAGGATGGTGAATCTTGGTGCTAGAGCTGCTTGATACTATATTTTTTCCAATTGCTCAGGAATAGACAATGATTTCAAGATTGTGCTCTCTTTGACTATCTGTACATACTTTAGACTAATGATAATCCTTAAACTGTCATTCCACAAACTTTTAAGCTTGTGAAGAATATATATCTGTAACAAAATTATGGCCTTGAGTCTATTTACCCTGCATCACCTAAGGTGCAGAAGATGCAGGGGGTTAAATCTCTTCTCCTCTAACCATCCCTTCTCCTTTTCATGCTCCATCTCCATCCTCCCAAAAGAATATTTAAATCAAATCTTATGAATACTCTCTGGGGATGATAGTTTCAGAATTTGCTGAACCATTGGAAGTTGAATTTAGTTACTCCCTCCGGTCCAAAATAAGTGATTTTTTGGTTGTTTTCACACAGATTAAGAAATTTACTTTTTAACATTAATTAACAATGAAATTAACCATATTAACATTTATTATCTCTTCGTATAAATAATTCTAACACATACTCCAACATTATTTACTCCAAGCGCAATGTAGGAAAAAAATAAATAATTCATTCTCGAAATCTAAAAAAATTACTTATTTTAGACCATAAAAAAGGTCAAAAATCACTTATTGTGGACCGCATGGAATAATTAAGAAGGTGTATAGTGGTATCCCATTTCAATTTGTAATTGCAGAAAGGCGAGAACATAGAAAAATGCTAAATATTTTCATCTTTTCCAAGGGAGCAGAACTTGTGACACATTGGTCTAAATTCCAAGTGGATTAAAGGTATTTTATTCCAAGAGCTCCAACTTGAAACATCTATATAATCAAGATTTTGGTTGATCTTGAATCTAAAGAACACCTAAAAGAAATAGTTCAGCATCTTTTTATTTCTGTGGTTATTCTGAGATAACCTTTTGCTTAATAAAAACAGAAGGAATAGTGCAAAAAGAGTGAAGAATTTGACAGTAGGTTTTGCTGGTGGATATTTTTGGGCCATGGAAGATTGGAATCTGAATTTCCTTTGATGCAGGTTGGGACGGCAGCCACAGGGTGGGCCCTCCGGTCCCTTTCACTTTGCGTCTACTTTAACAAACTTTAGTTAAGTGAATTGCGACTTAAAAATCACAACTTGGATATTTAACAATTAATTTCATATGATTTTCAGCAAAAGGCTTGCAACTTGCAGAAGCCACACAGGAGTATGTATGATAAATGCAATAGAAAATATCTTATCCAAATTTAATGCGACCCCACAGGGAAATTGACCAATTTAGTGGATCCAAAGTCGATAATTAACAATTTACCGTCCTTGAATTATTACCATATGAAAAATTACACATGAATTCAGAAAGAATTACTCCCTCGGGTCCAAAATAAATAATTTTTTAATTATTTTTACATATATTAAAAAATTTATCTTTTAACATTAATTAGCAATGAGATTGACCATATTAATATTTACTATCTCTTCACATAAACCCTCCTAACACATACTACAACAACAACAACAAACCCTGTATGTTCCCACTAGGTGGGGTTTGGGGATTGTAATTTGTACGCAGACCTTACCCCTACCTAATAGGTAGACAGACTGTTTCCAATAGACCCTCGGCTCAGGAAAGGTAATAAGAAGAAGTGGAAAGCAAGAAAGGAAGAAAGAGGGAAAAGAAAAGAAAAAGGGAGAGATAAAAGATAAGTAGTACCAAATACTAGCAACAAGGAATACTTTACCTGAGGCGAACAAAATCACATAACGTAATAAAAATCTAAGAATATGAAGGGACATGCATGCTACTAAGACTATCAATGAGCAACTAAAAATTACCCACTAACCTTCTACCTTAATCCTCGACCTCCACACCCTTCTATCAAGGGTCATGTCCGCAGTAAGCTGAAGCAGCGCCAAGTCCTGTCTAATCACCTCTCCCCAGTACTTCTTAGGCGTATCTCGACATCTTTTCAAACTCGCCATTATGGTTGTATATAACTTCACTAAGTGTAAAGAATTTATACTTTTTTTTTTTATAATTTTAACATGTTGTAGCACATACCTGATATGGTAAAAATACTATCATAATGTCTGCATAGAAATTTAACATGTTATAGCATATAACCTGCGTTACTTAATTCAAATTACCTATTTACCCTTTAAAAAACTAATTACCCTACTTAATTTTAAAAATTATAATTATAATATTGAAATAGAAAGAACAAAATTATTCTGAAGGGTTGTGTATATTAAAACATTTAATTTCACATTAGTAATGACTTATTATAAAAGAGAAAATCTTAGTCAAAGCTTATATTACAAAAGTATATTGTATACAGTTGAAATTGGAGAGCCCGATTGTGGGGTCTTAATTGTACTCCGAGCTCGAGTTCGGGCAACTCGAAGTAGGGATCAGGTCTGACTGAAACATGCACACCTCGGGGGAACGAATCGGAGGTCTGGCACGATCTGCCTCGAGATAGTACCATTTCGATGATACTCAAGAAAGAGCAGGAATCTCTCAAATGCACGAAGATCAAAGCATAAATTTTGGATAAGATTTATATGAATTAGTACAAATCCGTACTAGGTTGTTATACAGTTGTACCAATAGAATCATTTACCCTAAATAGAAATGTACCATATTAGGGTTTCCCCTTCCTATATAAAGGGGATCCCAATCATTTGTAAAGATGATCTCACTACTAACAAAAGAATATTCTATCTTACTTTTCTCTTTTATTGTGCTCCAGAATTGTTCCTCAGCTTTATTGCTCTCACTTTATTTTTCTTACTTTATTATTCTTAACTCACCCCGAGGTCTCCAAGGATATCGAGCTCGAGGTCCCTATTGCACTAGCAACACTTGTTTGGTTCATCAATTCTTCTCACTTATACTTAATATTACTTGTTTATTCACTAGTATGGAATAGATCACATATCTTTAAAATCACAAATCAAATTTAATTGTTACTCGTATTTTTCGAGGTAAACGATTTGGCACCCACCGTGGGGCTAAAGATAATAGTGATTATTTCAGTGCTAGTTTTTTGATAACACACGTTATTCTTCACACTTTTTCTTGTCAAAGATTCTTTGATTTCAGGCTAAAACATGTCGAACTCAGCCAACGCACCAGTACATGGTAACGACGGCCTCAGATTCCATGGAGAAAATAATGCAACAACTTTAGGGACCGGTGTACCACCGCTCAACTCTGGGGTAGCGCCAACACCTAACCCAGTCGACGTTGGTTCACACATTGCTTTGAACGTCGACTTGGGCACTAATGTTAAAGGCAGTGTACGTGAGGAGGACCATCCCGATGCCCAAAGGACACATGCTCGAGGAGAAAGAGAAGTCAGTCTACAAGTGATTTTTAAAATGTTGCAAGCACAACAGGTTGCTATCGCTCAGCTGCAAAGTCAGCAAAAGACTCTGAGCATGGCAGGACCAAAAACTACTCATCGTGTTGAACTAGTCCCGGAAAGGTCGAGCAACAATGGATCAGGAACTGACCCCACAATCATGAGAATGTTCGAAGAAATCACAAAGAGGATCGAGTCGGGAGAGAAAAGGATCGAGGACAACGATAAAAAAGTGGAGACGTACAACTCGAGGGTCGACCAAATACCAGGAGCACCTCCGATTTTGAAAGGAATGGACTCTAAGAAATTTTTGCAAAAACCTCTCCCCCCGAGTGCGGCCCCGAATCCTATTCTGAAGAAATTGTGCATGCCCGATATTTTCCAATACAATAGAAAAATCGATCACAACGAGCATATCACCACATACACCTGTGTTATAAAGGGAAACGATTTGTAGGACGACGAGATCGAGTATGTGTTGCTAAAAAGGATTGGGGAAACTCTATCCAAAGGGGCTATGATTTGTACTATAACCTGCCCCCGAACTCTATGGATTCATTTGCCATGTCGGCGGATTCGTTTGTGAAGGCACATGATGGTGCCATAAAGGTTGCAACAAGAAAGTAAGATGTATTCAAGATTAAACAAAGGGACAATGAGATGCTAAGGGAATTTGTATCTCGATTCCAGTTGGAACGGATGGAGTTGCCACCAGTATCCGATGACTGGGTTGTTCAAGCCTTTACTCAGGGTTTGAATGAGCGGAGCTCGATAGCTTCGAGACAGTTGAAACAAAATTTGATCGAGTATCCCATGACTTGGGCGGATGTGCACAACAGATACCAGTCGAAGATGGTTCGAAGACATCTGACTTCCGCCATAAAATTAAAGGCCTTCAAACGCTTCGAAAAACAGGTTAAATCAGGCTACCCTCGGCAAAAGCAAATGATAAAGGGCTTCGATAAAACCAGCCCTCAAATGATTCAGACGCTTCGATAATATCAGCCCTCGAAAAAACCTCAAGAGGTATTCAAACTATCGTTACACAACAAGGGTCCAATCAATCGAACCTTCGAAAAATCCAACAAGTACAAAGAACATATGCTAAGGCAAACCAAAATTTTCACTAAGTCTTTAGCCGGAAAGAGGAAAAAAGCATAGCCATTTTAGACGCCGAATTAGTCCAACCTAAAAGAGCCTAAGGCCAACCTAAAGAGCCTAAGGGCCGGTATTTAAAAGCCTAAGGGCCAATATTTAAAGAGCTTAAATGTCGAAGAACACCGTGCTCGAGACCTTACCTATCCCGGACTCAAAAGTCCCTTCACCCCGAGCTAGCATCAAACCAAATAAAAATCTCAGCTCGAAGATCGGACCTTACAAGGTAACCTATTATCAATCGTTGATCAAACACAAAACCCAAGGGTTTACTTTACTCCGAATTTGAACCAATGCTCAAAAGTTACAACATCAAAAATCGAACAAACTTCGAAGAAAAACGATCAAGGAAACTCCTTTCTTTTTCATATATACAAAAGGTATTACAAAGGAGTTCTACAATACAAAAAGATCACAAAAAGGTAGAAAAAATTCTATCTACACCAAGGGGGCATCCCCCCGGGCCTATGACTTTCCCTGGACCTGCCACTCTCTCGGGGCCAACCTCTTCCCCGGGTGTAGCTTCTTCTTCAACCTCCTCCTCTTCATCACCGAAACCACCCTGTCCATCTTCGACATCATCATCGTCGGAGGTAAGGACAAATTTAGCATCAGCCTCATCTGCCTTAGCTTGCTTTATCTCCTCAGAGAGATCGAAGCCTTTGGCGTGAACCTCTTCGAGAGTCTCCCTCCGGGATCGACACCTGGCATAATCATTGCTTCGTTTCTCCCGGTCAGCATCCCCCCTTAACTCCATCTGAGCATCGGAAGCATCCTTCAAATAGATGGCCACCGTCATGACAACCTTGATTTGTATCTCTCTGGTTCCGACCTGGACTTCCACAACTTTGGCCTCAGCCTTCGTAAGACTAGCCTCGAGCTCAGCTATCCTCCCAGCCTGAACCGAGTTTCTCTCTTGAGCATTCCGAAGTTGAATCTCGAGGGCATATACCTTCACCAGTGCATTGTCTTTAGCCGCAACCAGGGTGTCCATCTTTGCTTTCCATTTATTGCACTCGGAGTTGACTTGATCGACCTCACTATGAAGGCGCTCCAACATCTCTACCTTTTTCTGCAGCTGGGACATTAAAGTATTAGCCTCCGAAGACGAGAGAGGAAGCCCGTATTTTTTCAGAACAGAGGTTACCTGCTTCTCCAGCTCATCCTCGTATTCACAAGCTTTGGTAAACTCCGACCGAAGGTGCTTCAGCTCTTCTTACTTTTTTCCACAGAGAAGCCTAAGGGTTTTTTCTTCATTCAAAGACTTATGCAACTCGGTTTCAAAATGACGCAGTTCTGTGAGACCCCATGTATTTTTTTCTCTTCTCTTACGTAATATACGTAACGTGACGTTGTTATATTAGGTATATTTGATTGGTTATAGCATATTGGGAGAATAAGACTGAAAATATGTGGTAATATCAATGAACAAAACTAAAGCTTTAGGTCAAAGGAATCCCTTAAACAAAGGTTCGTGGTTAAAGAAATGGCTCGGGTAGCACCCCACGTGCTCGAAAGGTTTAAGTTAACTTACACCTGTGGGATAAGACTAAGAGTGTATAATATGCTAAGAATAATGTGTTATGAGGTATTATAATATCACACTGGTCACATGTTAATTTTTGGAGTCAAGCAAGTTGCAAACTAAAGGTCGGCAAAAGTTATCGTAAATTTCTCTAATAAATTTATTAAACTTTGGGTCAAATGTATCATATCGTTTCTCCCAATATATAAAGAGTTATGAGACCCACAACCTACCGAATCGAAGGTCTACGAGTCTAGTTCTCAACCAAAAAACTCTCACATCAAACCGACATCGGAGTAAGAAGTTATGACTGTTTTACCACGGACTGTCCGGGCTGAAACCGGGTCGCGAACCGGGTCGGGTCAAACAATTATTATAAGTCAGAAAATCCGACTTTTAAGACCCCAAAACATTTCATCTTCGTCCCAAAACAGTGAGAAAGCTGAAGAGAGGGTTCCATGGTGTTCTTGAGTGATCAAGGTGAGTTTTTAACGATTTCTCTCGTTAAAGTTTGCCCCCGTGCCTAGAAACACAATCTCTACGCTTTGCAATCGTTTCCCCCTTCTATTAGCTGTGTTTGGAGCTATTTTTGGAAGATAGGAACTTATTATTCTTGCTGGTTCTTCAATATTTATACTTGGTTTGCCAAGGTTATCATCTTCAGACTCTTTTATGATCGTTTTTACAAAGTTCTACGAACGTTTCGTCAAGTTAGGGTCATATGGAAAATCTGCCGATTTAAACTCAATTATGAACTTTTTATAGGTGCGTATAAGCTGCATATATATAGTGGTTGCGAAGCTTAGGACATAAGGAATAGCGTTCGTGAAGTAACTACCAGCATTCAGACGTTCGTTGGAAAGGTATGTTAAGGCTAAGCTTCGTCCTTCCTTTTAGCACGAATTATGGGAAATTCCTAAGACGCAAAATGTGGTATTTTACTATTCTATTGCTAGGAAGACCTTCTGAGAAAAGCATTGCATAGCTGAAGTATTTTCATGATGCTATTAGGTTGATATTCCACTCGTTCGGTTAAATAGGGTATTCGACATCTATATATGTTATTTTGTCGGCTTTCTTAACTATATGTCCATATATATGAATTCTTACTCGTCTTTGGGNGAAGTGAAACACCTTAAGCTTTTTATAAACATCTTCAGAGTTAAGTTATCTTTCTAAAAGTCGAGTTAAGTTTTTAAGCTTATAAAAAAGAAACATATGAGGTTCCACGAGACGTTTGTATGTGATACGAAGGTGATTATTAGATTATGAGAATAAGAGTATCAATGAGCCAAGATTGGCTAAGTTCTTGTTATGGCCTATTATGTGCATTCAAAGTTCATATCATACATGGCATATTATGCATGGACTTCGAGCTATAATCGGAGGTAAGGGGCCTATTTGCCCGAAAGACTATATATATTGTACAGATGGCCACAGGTTGGCAATATGATACCGGTTAGCTACCGGGAGAGACCGCCATTGCTAGCATTTGGTTGGGTATGTCATGCATTTGCATCAATATATATGCATTCGCGACATACGATTACACGAGCATACCATGCATATTTGATTACTATGAGGTCGGATATCGGCCATGGAGGCTATCAGAGTTTCAGTGTCAGGTGGTATCTCTATTACCCTTTTTACATCAGCTTTGTATGATTCGACTTTTTGCCTTACATACCAGTACATTTTTTATTCGTACTGATGTCCCGTTGCCTGGGGACACTGCATTTTTGTTTCGTGCGTGCAAGTCCAGGTAGGGACTCTGATCGACCCCTCCGCTAGGATTTCGGGGTTCAGCTGTGAG
>ML389324.1:14766-67979 GCA_005239525.1 Nicotiana knightiana
ATTAGTATTTCAGATGTTGTGATGCCCGATCTGTTGGGCTCCCAGTTTAGTTAGCTAGTATGTTTAGTGGCTAACTTGATCGAATACAATATCGAGTGCCAGTCGTGCCTCCCCTAGTTTGGGGCGTGACAAGTTCGGCCTTAAATTTATTGAAGGCCTACAGAAAAGAAAGGAATGATCGATTAAACAACAGAAGAAAGTATAATATTGGAGAAATTGCAGCACCACTAAAAACTTACAATCGAGCAAAGGTGTTAGGCCTCTTCGAAGATTGAGCTTGCATCTGCTAGGCTGGCTTCATCGACCCCGGCAAAGCAACCCTGGAAGGGGTCGTCTTCACTCGGGACTCCGCCTAACTTGAGCGTCTTCAGGTTTCGAGCGTCCCTAATAGCATTCTCGGAGTAGGCCGGAAGCGACAGGGAATTACCTGTTGTCACGGCCTTGGGGAGATCACCCGAGGCGCTCTGTTCAGGCAGAGGAGCTTCGAAGCTTGCTCCTTTTGGAGTGTTTCCAGAAGTTTGGGAAGCAGTCACCACATCAGGTGATGGAGGGCCTTCGTCCCTTTTTGCTTATGAAGTTCTTCCTTCGTGGCTAGGGCCTCCGATCTCAACGGGCTTGAAAACCTCGGTAGATTTTTTGGTTCGAGCCACCAAAGTCGACCCTTCCACCTCGTCGCCTTCGTCGTCCATATACTGGTGGACCGAGTCAATATCCACATTGATGACGACGCTTTTCTTGCGCCTCCGAGTAGGCTCTGCTTTGTTTTGGGTGTCCTCGCTCTTCGAGGACCTTTTTATTTTGTTATCCTTTTTTGGTTTTGAAGTCGAAGGTCCCACTTCCTCCTCGACAGGGTGCGACCTCATCTCAAAGAACTCACCAAAACCTGCCACAGAAGAGTTAAGTCATAGGAAGAAAGGCATTCTTAATAGGGAAAGAAATATTGAAACACGAACCGTGATGTTTTGCTTCCCACTTGCCCGTCAACAGGTCCCGCCACTTGCGTTTGTCATATGATGAAGTAGCGGCTAGTTTACGAACCCAGTCCTCGAGGTCAAGGACATCATTGGGCATCCACAGAACCACTGTGAAAAAAAGGGAAAGGAATATTATGCAAAGCTTAGTAAAAATTATGGAAAAACTAAAGGAGAGAATTCCGCTCACGTTCGAAGTTCCATTATTCGGGGAATGGCAGGAACTTCTTGGGAATAACATCGACGGTCCTCACCTGGATGAACCGGCTCATCCAACCTCGATCTTTATCTTCGTCATCACTGGAGAAGAAGGACTTGGTCGTTCGGCGTTGAAGTTTGATCAGACCTAGGAAAAGTTGAGGTCGATATAAGCGGATGAGATTGTTGAGGGTAAATTCAAGTCCGACCTTCTCAACGAAGAACCTCATCATTATTACTATCCTCCAAAAGGACGGATGAATCTGGCCCAGGGTGACTTGATATCTTCGGCATAATTCAAGAACGAGCGGATCAAGGGGGCCCAACGTAAAGGGGTATGTGTACACACTTAGGAACCCCTCTACGTAGGTTGTGATGTCGTCCTCACGAGAAGGTATTTGCAACACGACCTTCTCTTCCCATCTACACTCTCTTCTCACAGCATCGAGGTATTTTTTCGTAGTTGAGATTATGTATCTCGATGCATGCTCACGACGGCCGGGGACGTTGGGAGGGTTCTCAAAGATAAAGTCCTTTTTTAAGGAACAATTGCTCGGTAAAATTTTATGAAGTGTCGGCGGTTTACCACCGGCCGGACGGGAAGTAGAAGAGGTGATTCCTTCTTTCTGAGGAACGGACTTGGAAGTTTTTGCCATCAATTTTTAGAAAAAGAAGGAAGAAATGAGTAAATCGCGGAGGTTTCTAAGCTGATACGGCGGAAGAACTGGTGGCGAAAAGGGGACTTAGAAAGGAGAATAGGTTTTTCAAAGAGAAAGTTCTTAGTGAGAAGTGCCAACGAGTATATATACAGAAAGTCGGCGACTCTTTCATTGACACTGATGGCCGACCAGCACTAACATACACTTAATGATTTTGGGGAAGAGAACCAACGGGACGCTTCGGTCATGTCTAACACTTACGTCATGGGAATGATGTCACCATCTGGGACTTAGGAAATTCAAAAATTCAAATCGTGTCTTGTCATTTCATTCTAAGAAACGCGGGGACTATCTATATACGGTCGAAATTGGAGAACCCAATTTTGGTGTCTTAATCGTACCCCGAGCTCGAGGAACTCGAAGTAGGGATCAAGTATGGCTGAAACATGCACACCTCGGGGGAACGAATCGGAGGACTGGCATGTTCTACCTCGATATAGTGCCATTTCAATGATACTCAAGAAAGAGGGGAAATCTCTCAAAGACACAAAGTTCAAGGCATAAATTTGTATAGATTTGTACGAATTAGTACAAATCCGTACCAGGTTGTTATACATTTCTACCAATAGAATCATTTACCCTAAATAGAAATGTACCATATTAGGGTTTTCCTCTCCTATATAAAGGAGACCCCAATCATTTGTAAAGATGATCTCACTACTGGCAAAAGAATATTCTATCTTAATTTTCTCTTTTATTGTGCTCCAGATTGTTCCTCGGCTTTATTTTTGAGCAAACATGAAGCAAATACATTAAAAACTAAGAACAGTTTGTTACACCATGGCTTAGTAGAGTGTCGCTTAGGACACATTGATTCCCTATGCTTGTTAGATTATTGCAAGAATCCATAGTTAGGTACTTAACAAAACATCGATCATTGTTTACATCATAGTTAATAAGAGTAGAAACAACATCTGGGGGTGCCACAAAAACTTGCCTCTTCCTTCCTGCAGTGTTTCCCATCTTTGCCATGGTGTGAGCCACACTTTTACATTCCCTGAATGTGTGCTAGAGGATTATCACCTTCTCTTGGTGTATTAGTGACCTGCAAAATTTAACAATATTGTTAAAAAGTAGTTTACCACATTGTATGGTTTGAATGGCCTCCGCACAAACTGTCTCAATTTTTAGTGGGAATAAGCCCCACTCTTGTGTTGTTATTAGACCTTCTTTAATGGCTTTTAGTTCAGCTTCCAGTGATCCCCTTGCATGGATTTTCTTAGTAAGCCAACAATCCATTGACCATTTGCATTACGGAACACTCCCTCTAATGTGGTATGAGAGTTGTTATGGCTAGCATCGTTATTTAGTTTATACCATCCTTTAGGAGGACTTTGCCACTTCATTTGTAGTTGAATCTTCTGAATGGGCAAAGGATTATTTTCCGTGAGCATCTTGTACTCCACCGCTTTTTGAATGATATTATTGATATTCACATTATTTCTCAAGGTGTTTTGGTTGTTGGCATTCCTGTCAGTCCATATTTCCCATAGGACAAAGGGTAGCATATGATCTCACTCCAGAAGGTTACATTTCATGGACACCTTTCGATTTTTTAATAGAGTTAGCCAGTGGCCCTTTGACGGATCATGAGGAGTAACACCCCCAAACTTGTTCCAGAGAGTTTATCTAATGTTGCAATTAAGAAAAATATGGGTGATTGTTTCTTCTTCTTTCTTATCACATATGGGAAAGATAGGATCAATGTTAATACCAGTGTGTGATAGATACTTTCTACAAGGAAGTCTATTTTGGAGACAAAACCATAAAATTTTTTTTATCTTGTTAGGGCACGATAATGACCAAATCCAGTTGTACTCCAATTGATTTTTATCTACAGGTTCGATTAGATTATAGCAACTTTTGCTTGTGAAGGTTCCTTTAGAAGTAAGGGACTATATAAGAATATCATTTTGAGGACCTTTAGAACGAATTCTAACATTAAGAAAGTTTTGTTGCATGTTCTAAGGAATTACTATTGATAATTTTGAGAGATCCCAATTCTTTTTTGAGTAGATATCTCTGACTTTAGATTATAAATATCAGGCGTAATGGGTCCCTCTATTGAACTTCTAAAGTTTTTGGTATTTGGTATCCATTTGGTATCCCAAATGTTGAGATTAGATTTAAGATGAGGAGACCAAGTGAGTCCTTGATTGCATAATTCTCATCCTTTTGTGATGGCTTTCCATATAAAGGATATGTTTAATTTTGAGCAGTTTCCCCCATATTTTGTGATAATAAGTTTTGCCCAGGGGGTAGTAGCTTGGGTAAGAAGTCTCCAAACTAAACTAGCAAGATTGGTCATATTTTTGTTATAAGCACTATGGATACCAAGCCTTCCTGAGCCTTTGGTTGGCAAACTTTAGTCCATTTAACTATGCATTTTCCTTTTATTCTCATTGGTACCCTAGATAAAGTCTCTCTGGATTTTGTCAATACTATTTAGGATTTTTTTGGGTAACATAACAAATTGCATGTAATAGTTGGGAATATAGTTGAGACAAGATTGGGCTAGAGTGGTTCGACCAACTATATAATAAATCTCATCTTCCAAGAGGCAAGTCTTGATCTCATCTTATAAATTATAAACTGGTAATCTTTTGGCTTTGGATTTTTGTGTGGATAGGAAAACCTAAGTAAGTACCAAAGTGATCACTTTTTTTGACACCTAGTGTATTACGGACAGTCTTAATGATACAAGGGCTGCAATTATGAGAGAAGAGAATTTTGGACTTGGAGTGGTTTATGTTTTGGCTTGATAGGGAGCATAATAGATCAAGGGTTGATTTGATGGTAAGGCATGATTTCTCGTTTGCCTTGCCCATTAAGGTTAGGTCATCTACGAAAAACAAATGGGAAAAACTAGGGTTTTTCTTTCCTATGTTAATTGTATCCCATTTACAAATATCTATCTGGTATTCAATACATCTAGATAGTAATTCTAGACAAAGGATAAATATATAAGGGGATGGAGGGTCTCCCTATCTAATTCCTCTGCTAGGTTCAAAAAAAGTAGTGGTGGAGCCATTTACTAGAATTGCTATAGAGCTTGATGAGATACAATTCATAAGGAGATTGGTGAATTTTGGAGGAAAATTGAAGAATCTAAGGGCACGATACACAAAGGACCATTCAATGCGGTCGAAAGCTTTTTCCAAATCTATTTTTAGAATCACGTGACCCTGCCTGCCTTTGATCTTTCTTAGGTTAGTAACTAATTCCTGAATTATAATAGCATTATCCGCAGCTCTCTATTTTTCATAAAGCTTGTGGAATGGGCTAATAATATTATCTAGGAAAGGTTTTAGCCGATTTGCCAAGATTTTAATAATAGTTTTGGATATGGTATTATACAGGCCAATAGGACGTATGCTATTAGCATTTGGCACTTTAGGTATCAAACAAATGTAAGTTTTATTCATTTCCTTAGGGATTGCTTGAGTATTGAAGATATCGTGGCAAAAACCCACCTCGAGGTCTCCGAGGATATCGAGCTCGAGGTCCCTATTGCACTAGCAACACTGGTTTGGTTCATCAATTCTTCTCACTTATACTTAATATCACGTATCGAAATAGATTACGTATCTTTAAAACCACAAATCAAATTTAATTTTACTCGTATAATTATATATAATTATTATGCCTTTTCCTTAAAAGTTGTGACTTTCTAATTAAATGTAAGATTATTCGGAGAAGTTTTTATACTTAAGTGTATTCTTTTACGTATATTATTTACCCAAACTTTTTGTTATTAATATTTGTATTGCTAACTGATCAACAAAGAAAAATATTTATTTTCTTGGACACAGTATTCAGTACCGATAAATTTTTATTGCTAACCCCATCATTAACCTTTAACATTTTTTTCTTGTTTGTTTTGGGGGTGGGATGGATGGGTGTATGTGAGTTGCAAGAAAGCATTATTTTACAAAGTCGGAACTCGACAAATAACATACGTGCGCAGAAACTAGTATTGTAAAATTCTATCATAATGTCTGGAGATTAAACTCACAAGGATATGCAGCGTAGGTGAAAACCAAAAGTTACAAAGGCCAAGTCGCAAAGGTGAAACTTTCATCAGTCAAAAATCACAAATTGCAAAAAGTTTAAATCCTACCATTGGGAAACCTAAGTCGGTATAGACACAAAAATCCTAATACATTCACAGCCTAGAGTCCATAATGGACTAACTAAAAGTTAGATTAATGATGGTGTTGGAGAATGAGAAGTATACAGTGAAGATATCTTCACAATTCACTAACTAAACTACAAGGGAAGTTTCTATTCCGTCTTGCTAAACATGATGTACTAAGTGCATGCATAACAATATCAACAAAGACAGAGACTCCAATCCAACTAGTAAGAAAATTACATCTTGTAAGAGAGTCGTCTAGTTGGATGTCCGAGGGACGCTTTAATCAATTCCAATATCTCAACAGCTTCTCTCAATCTTTTGTCCAGTTCTTTCCTTGCATGTGGTTGTGGGGTTCTGGTCCTGCATAAATTAGGCTCAATCTTAGACAATATATCTACCACAACTAATCTGTTCTATGGAGAAGAAGATTAAGCAACAGGGGTTGGTTTGCTGAAGAGCAGACCTCTTGTCAGGTTTTGCTTTCCTTGAAAGCTCTTCCACATGATCGCGCAGTCTCCTCAAAAGAGCAGGCAACTTGTGCACAGCTTCAACACCTGTTTTCTCTGTGAATATCTTCTTCAAAAGGTCTGAAGCAATGAAATATCCCTCTTCTTTGTTTCTGCGCAAGCATTTGCAAAGTGGAAACATATAAAGCTTATGCCACCTGAAGTACATTAGGAACTTGATTTTAATGCTCAATTTCAATAGCATACCTTAAAAACTCCCGCAAGATTGTTTCCACTGATCCACAGCTATCAATTAGTACATTAATCAAGTGTGGATATCGGGAAAGGTTTCTGAGAGTGGAGAGTGCATGTTTTGTAACTTCTTGATCAGGTAGGCTCCGGCTGAGAGAGCTGATCAGCTTTAACAATGTACCAACAGCACCCGCAGCAACAAGTTCTTCACAACATTTTTGTGAATGTTGTGTTGCCATATCTATCAAAGGAAAAGAAAAAGAGGATATTATTTCTTTATGATCCCTAGGTGAACTATCTTGACTGAACTCATCACTCATGAGAATCTAGACATGCACCCTTCTACGCACTGTTAAGTGAATGGACAATGAAAACAAGAAACAATCAAAGACATATATGTACCAGATGCACAAAACACTTACTCAGAGTTGCACAGATACGAAGAATGTCGCTAACACTTCTCATATTCAGAAGTTCTGACAGTGCTGCAACAAGTCTGTTGATTATGCGCATACCATCATCAACATTTGCAGCAGATTTTTGTACTCTCAGACGCAAATCAAGAAGCTGCCCTCTTAAATTTTTTCTTGCAAGGTAACCTTTCATGTATGCCTGCATAGTGAAAAATGACGGATGAGTTAAGAAAGTTCAAGAAGAATGAAGATACTGCTGATTCAATTCCAAAAACAAATTAGGAAATATTTGGAACATATACAAGAAAATTATTCAAGAAGAAGATTGCTAGCTGACATCCTATAGTATACAATAAGTACAAGCTTAATCGTGTAAAACTGAGCTTCATTCAACACGGCTAGAAAGCATAACGGCTTGGACATATATAGCTGAGATAGTGAAAAAGGACACATACAGTTGAGATACTATACCCAATGTGCATTTATTCTCATATGTAACTTAGTGATTCAAAGCATATATGAGCTATCTATTATATTTGACAGTACTACATGATCACGTTCCATTTCTTCAGACAAGAATCTTTTCTTTCTCATCTTCTCACCTTCATATATTCCCCAATTGCTTTCCCCATAGCTAATTCACAGAAAAATCACCATAAGGTCATAACAAGAACTTCACATTTCAAGAATTATACGCTGCTTGAATTCACTACACCCATTCTGTCTTATGATACAAATACTTTGAAACATATACATAATTTAGCAACGCCTGTACTGCAAAGATTTTTTCTGGTATTGCTTTATTTCGGGATCAAATTAGTTCACTTGTCTAGAAACCACGTATAAATTCAAATGTACTGTTTTACGGGTAAATAGTTTGGACCCCACCGTGGGGCCTAGACAGCCGTGCAATTAAATTTTGATCCTTACCTTTTTTACTAACGTGTTTTGATTATTTTATCTTAGAAAAATCACAAAAAATGGCAGATAACACTATTAACGACACACACAACCCTGAAATTCGGGGGTATCAACCTCATTTCAAGGATTCAATCAGTGACAGCCGCAGTCAGTGTTTTGAATAGCGTGCGGCGACAAATAAAGATGAGGGCCTGCTTCACTGAGGCGAGAGGCGAGCCTTTAGATGTGAAGCGACGATTTAAATATTATATATAACTAAAAACTCAATAGCAATAATTAATATATCAATTTAAAAATTAAAAACCCAATAGATAGTCATAGTAGATTCATAAACTAAAAGTCTAAAACAAGCAACATCTATTCTTCTTCAAGATTTTCAAATTCTTGAATTTCACGAATGTTAGCATTATATTGGCTATCATCTTCTTCATCCCCGTAGTCTTTAAAAAGACAGAGCTTTTCTCAGACTGTTCTGTTGAGTGCAGCAGCAATGATAAAAAACAGAGCCAAAAAAAAAAAGAGAAGAAGAAGAAGAAAAAGGAAGAAAAAACAGAGCAACACAGACTCTGTTTTGTTGCAGCAGCATCGATAAAAAACAGAGCCCAAAACAAAAAGAAAGAAGAAGAGAAGAAGAAAAAAATAAGGGAGAAAAAAAGAGCAACACAGACTCTGTTCTGTTAGAGCAGAAACGATAAAAAACAGAGCTCAAAACAAAAAGAAAGAAGAAAGAAGAAAGAAAAAACTTGGACAGAGTCACAGAACAAAAACTCGAAGAAAGAAGAAAGGAGAAGAAGAAAGAAGAAAGAAGAAAAGAGATGAAGAGAAGCATATCTAATGAAGAAAGAAGAAAGGAAATCGCTGGTCTGATGTAGGTCTGTTGTCGACTTGAAGGGGAAAGAGTAAAGAAATCGCAAGCCCTAATTTTTTGTTTTAATAGATCATTGTTGTGGCCTTCTTCTTTTCATTTTTGCAAAAAGCGACGCTACAGGTCGCCTCACGCTACAGGTCGCCACACGCCTCTTTGAAAATGCTACGCCACGCTTCGCCTCGTCTCACGCTATTAGTGAGGCGAGCGCTATTTACAACATTGTCCGCAGTGAGGGGAATGACGCCAAGCTGGTGCATGACAGGCGGTACCCTCGACAGGTTCGGGAGACAACTCCCGATGATGCTGATGAGGAGCATGTAGCGGATGCGGTAAGGGTCCTGCAAGAGCAACATACACTCATTCTAGGCTATCTCGCGCGGCAGGATCAAGTTATGACGTAACTGAAGCAGGCACTATCCGGGGCTTCGAATAATGCAAACATATGAGATCCAATTCCTCCCGCAGACCAAACAACGTATAGAGTCGACAACAACACTACCAGGGATGAAGTTGGCTCCGAAGGGGGAGCAGATCCGGTCTCAACAACGAGAACGATCCGTTCAAAGATGAACTTATACGGTTCATGAGGGAAGTAAACGGCCACATGGATCAAATCCCGGGGGCGCCACCAGTATTGAAAGGCCCGAACTCGTTAAAATATGTTCAATTACCATACAAGCCGAGTGCGGCACCTGAGTTAATCCCGAAGCGGTTCAAAATGCCTGAAATTCCAAAGTATGACGGAACTTCAGACCCACAGGAGCATATTACAACCTCCACAATGGCGGTGAAAGGAAATGATTTAGCTCCTCACGAAATTGGAACCCTCACGAGGGGAGCTCTAACGTGGTATTCATTATTACCCGAGCATTCCATAGATTCTTTCGAGATGCTCGCGGTTTCCTTCATTAAGGCTCATGCCAGGGCCAGAAAAGTGCACGCCCCGAAGGCCGACATATTCAGGATCGCACAGGGAGAATCTGAATTATTACGAGAGTTTGTTACTCGATTCCAGAAAGAAAGAATGTTGCTCCCGGTCGTCCCGGATGAATGGGCAACTGAAGCATTCACCAAAGAATTGAATCCAAGAAGTTCAGACGCTTCCCGGAAGCTGAATGAGAGTGTGCTTGAGTTTCAAGCAACAACTTGGGCAGATGTTCACAACCAGTATGAGTCAAAGATAAGGATCGAAGATGATCAGGTCGGTTCTACTTCATCGGCCAAAGGAAGGGAGAAGAGCAGATAAAAACCAAAGGATGACTATGACGTGGATAGACGGACTTCGAGAATTTAGCATTAATGTTCACCATTACATGTTCATCAATGACCCTCATAATTGACATTAAAGGAGGGCACGATCCTAGGACCTCCTTTCCTAGACATAGCTGTAAATAGTGAGCTCAGTTATCATTGTAAAGAGAACGAAGGATCGGGCAAAACTTACACTATATTCTATACAAAGCTTAATACAATCTTACTTTCTTGCTTATTTTAATCTCATCATTGCTGTGCCCGGAAACTGTGTTCATGGAATCATCATCCTTGCTATTTCATCTACATTCTAAGGCTAAGTGTTGTGTATTTTTTCAATTATTGCTTTATTTTCAGGATCAAATTAGTTCACTTGTCTAGAAACCATATATAAATTCAACTGTACCGTTTTACAGGTAAACAACCATATTTCACTCAAGTAAGGACCCCTCTTTCCGGTGCTGGAAGATTCACAAAACAACAACCACATGATTCCAGAGATTTTAAAGATTGTATTTGACTTGCTCTGGGTCATTCCTGCTATATTAAATAGAACTACTTGCTAATACATTTTTAAGCATTATTGTTCAGCTTTTTTCCATGAACAAAATCAAGTTTCCAGATGATATAAAAGCGCAAAATGGTGAAAATAATATATCTTAGAAACATGTGATCAACTACAAATGGGAGATTAGAAATGAATTACTGGATGCAAAGGTAATACACCCTGTCGGCTATGTTTCAGATGTGAGTGAAAATATTACAATCTACAGCGCAGGAAGATATAAATAGTGAAAGAAAAGGAGAAGTAGTCCTTGCTATCTTCAAAATGTGACAAGAAAAGCTGGAAGTAAAAAATAATTACCCAGCCATAGTCAAAGGAAATAAACAACGCAGAAGTACCATTTTTTGCAATAAAGAACTATAAAATACATGTGAACTTCAGAAGTTGCCTCAAGCATGTTAAGGAAGCACGGCGCAGTAAGCAAGATCTACGACTTACTTGGATCACAATAATTCGGTGCTTGTTTCTTGAAGCACTTTGCCGGGCTGTCCATCCTCGGACATGCGATTGGATGACAAGTGCTGCTTTTGTTCTCTGTTCATGAAGAAGTTTACCTCTCCACCACCTTTGCAACTTTAATACTGCTTGAAATAGTATTTTAAGTGCAATAGTTTGGTAACCAAATTTTGAGATATTACTGTAGCAAGAGGCCCCTGGAATACCATGCATTAAGTTGATTATAGGCAGGAATAATAAAAGTCAACAATGAAACTTGTGATTGAAAATAAAGGTACCTAGGAGACTCTTTCTAGTAATGGCTCCTCTTGCAAACCGTTGTATTTCCAAAGTAGCATGCCTTTGGCGAAGGAATGCTTTCAGGTATTTCATGCTCCGAATTGCAGTTTGAATCTTTATAACAGCCTCTTTTTCAATGAGCAGCCTTTTCCTTGTTAACCAGCCACGACAATGGCTCTGGCACAACAAAAAATCATTAAACACTTGGAACAGTCAAGTCTTTTGAGAAAAGTGTTTTATTAGTCCATATCATGATAAAGTTACATGAGCTGCAATATGAAATCCTTGTTAGAGTGGTTGATGTAGGGGTAACATAACGGTTACAGAAGCCAGAAATGATGCAACAATTGACTGGCTGCAACATATGAAAGTAAAAGCGGCAAATGTCATTGCCAAGTGAAAGTGCCAAAAAATAAACAACGCAGAAGTACCATTTTTTGCAATAAAGAACTATAAAATACATGTGAACTTCAGAAGTTGCCTCAAGCATGTTAAGGAAGCACGGCGCTGTAAGCAAGATCTACGACTTACTTGGATCACAATAATTTGGTGCTTGTTTCTTGAAGCACTTTGCCGGGCTGTCCATCCTCGGACATGCGATTGGATGACAAGTGCTGCTTTTGTTCTCTGTTCATGAAGAAGTTTACCTCTCCACCACCTTTGCAACTTTAATACTGCTTGCAATAGTATTTTAAGTGCAAGAGTTTGGTAACCAAATTTTGAGATATTACTGTAGCAAGAGGCCCCTGGAATACCATGCATTAAGTTAATTATAGGCAGGAATAATAAAAGTCAACAATGAAACTTGTGATTGAAAATAAAGGTACCTAGGAGACTCTTTCTAGTAATGGCTCCTCTTGCAAACCGTTGTATTTCCAAAGTAGCATGCCTTTGGCGAAGGAATGCTTTCCGGTATTTCATGCTCCGAATTGCAGTTTGAATCTTTATAACAGCCTCTTTTTCAATGAGCAGCCTTTTCCTTGTTAACCAGCCACGACAATGGCTCTGGCACAACAAAAAATCATTAAACACTTGGAACAGTCAAGTCTTTTCAGAAAAGTATTTTATTAGTCCATATCATGATAAAGTTGCATGAGCTGCTATATGAAATCCTTGTTAGAGTGGTTGATGTAGGAGGGGTAACATAACGGTTACAGAAGCCAGAAATGATGCAACAATTGACTGGCTGCAATATGTGAAAGTAAAAGCGGCAAATGTCATTGCCAAGTGAAAGTGCCAAAAAATAAACAACGCAGAAGTACCATTTTTTGCAATAAAGAACTATAAAATACATGTGAACTTCAGAAGTTGCCTCAAGCATATCAAGGAAGCACGGCGTGGTAAGCAAGATCTACGACTTACTTGGATCACAATAATTTGGTGCTTGTTTCTTGAAGCACTTTGTCGGGCTGTCCATCCTCGGACATGAGATTGGATGACAAGTGCTGCTTTTGTTCTCTGTTCATGAAGAAGTTTACCTCTCCACCACCTTTGCAACTTTAATACTGCTTGCAATAGTATTTTAAGTGCAAGAGTTTGGTAACCAAATTTTGAGATATTACTGTAGCAAGAGGCCCCTGGAATACCATGCATTAAGTTAATTATAGGCAGGAATAATAAAAGTCAACAATGAAACTTGTGATTGAAAATAAAGGTACCTAGGAGACTCTTTCTAGTAATGGCTCCTCTTGCAAACCGTTGTATTTCCAAAGTAGCATGCCTTTGGCGAAGGAATGCTTTCCGGTATTTCATGCTCCGAATTGCAGTTTGAATCTTTATAACAGCCTCTTTTTCAATGAGCAGCCTTTTCCTTGTTAACCAGCCACGACAATGGCTCTGGCACAACAAAAAATCATTAAACACTTGGAACAGTCAAGTCTTTTCAGAAAAGTATTTTATTAGTCCATATCATGATAAAGTTGCATGAGCTGCTATATGAAATCCTTGTTAGAGTGGTTGATGTAGGAGGGGTAACATAACGGTTACAGAAGCCAGAAATGATGCAACAATTGACTGGCTGCAATATGTGAAAGTAAAAGCGGCAAATGTCATTGCCAAGTGAAAGTGCCAAAAAATAAACAACGCAGAAGTACCATTTTTTGCAATAAAGAACTATAAAATACATGTGAACTTCAGAAGTTGCCTCAAGCATATCAAGGAAGCACGGCGTGGTAAGCAAGATCTACGACTTACTTGGATCACAATAATTTGGTGCTTGTTTCTTGAAGCACTTTGTCGGGCTGTCCATCCTCGGACATGAGATTGGATGACAAGTGCTGCTTTTGTTCTCTGTTCATGAAGAAGTTTACCTCTCCACCACCTTTGCAACTTTATTACTGCTTGCAATAGTATTCTAAGTGCAAGAGTTTGGTAACCCAATTTTGAGATATTACTGTAGCAAGAGGCCCCTGGAATACCATGCATTAAGTTGATTATAGGCAGGAATAATAAAAGTCAACAATGGAACTTGTGATTGAAAATAAAGCTACCTAGGAGACTCTTTCTAGTAATGGCTCCTCTTGCAAACCGTTGTATTTCCAACGTAGCATGCCTCTGGCGAAGGAATGCTTTCCGGTATTTCATGCTCCGAATTGCAGTTTGAATCTTTATAACAGCCTCTTTTTCAATGAGCAGCCTTTTCCTTGTTAACCAGCCACGACAATGGCTCTGGCACAAGAAAAAAATTATTAAACACTTGGAACAGTCAAGTCCTTTGAGAAAAGTATTTTATTAGTCCATATCATGATAAAGTTGCATGAGCTGCTTTATGAAATCCTTGTTAGAGTAGTTAATGTAGGGGTAACATAACAGTTACAGAAGCAAGAAATGACGCAACAATTGACTGGCTGCAAAATATGGAAGTAAAAGCGGCAAATGTCATTGCCAAGTGAAAGTGCCAAAACAAAGTATTGCACTTACAACAATTTTGCTAAATTAAGGCAACAATATTTAGAAATGCAAACGCATTTATATACTCCATAACTTGTTAGATAAACTTGTAATGCTTCTGGTTCGTCTATCTACGTTTCTCCTCATGCTAACTGGTGCAAACACGCTGTTTAAGCCTGAAAAAATTCTGAGCCTATCCCATAGGCTAATGATTCAAGGTACAATCTGCTCATGAAAGGAAATGACTAAATTCTGTGGTTTGACTTGTTTCACATAAACATTATGGAACCCTGTACCTTATGTGACTGATGATCTCTGGAAGGTTGCAGGATACAACTAACAGAAAAACATATTGCAAATGCATGAAAAAAAAGAAGCTACACAATCCTAAGTCCTTTGACTAGATGTTGACCTTACGAGGATGTACTTTTGAGCTACTTAATAAGCCTGAGGCACCAAATAAAAGGTGTAGTTAAGTACAATATATGGTAGGTCAGTATCGAGTGTATCTCAGAAGTAAATAAAAATGAATGAATATACACTCAAATATTTAATATTTCAAGAAAACATTACCTGAATCATAATGATTTGAGATTTACGCCTATAAACTTCTCTTTGAGCAATCCGTTTGCGGACATAAGTCTGGATTGTAATCGCTGAAAGAGCTTCCTGTTTATAGCAATGAAAATCCTTCAAACATCTTGCAGATTGGAAAATGCTCTGTATTTTTATTGCTGCTTGCTTCTGATCCGCAAAATTTTTCCTCATCAACCATCCATGATAGTAACTTTGAATTTTAGTTGCTGCAAAGTGTTGACTGTGTAGAGGGCTGCTTAATGTATATTCCTTTGAAGCATGTTGGATTGTTACCGCTGCATTTATATGATGAATATTCTCTTCACGTTCCTTAGAAACTGTGGGAGATTGGTCCTTGCTTACAAGAGAAGACCTTACTATCCACCCACGAATACACTTTTGTATGACAATGGCAGCATCAATGAGAATTGGAGTGGACAAATCTTGCGGTGATGCATCTCCAGTCACATGTCTCCGGGAAATCCAGTCTCTTGTGGCACGCTGGATGATTCTTACAGATCTTCTCAACTTAAGAAAGGCATGTCTATCGACCAAAGAAGCAGCGTGATTTTCCAAATTTTCTGAACAATTCCTTGCACCTGTTCATTTGTAGCAATACATTAAGTGATAAAAGTTCTAACATCTACTAATGGAGCAAAAAGGAAGGGAAAAAGTAAGCATATACCACATAGTGATGCCAGATATGTCTGTGAACCAAAGAACTGAATTGATGGTTCCTTCTTTACCCTCAGCCATGCTTGTACTGCAGCTTGCAAGATACAGACTGCATTCCTAATCCTCAAATATTTGCGACGCTGCACTGACTGTCTGAAATGAGACTGTATTACTTTTGCTGCATTTTCTGAAACAATGAGACAAACATCTTTCAGCTGGTTTGAGAGCTGGTAAAACTATACCTGAAGCATTCAAATTTTCATCCTCAGATGACAAAGCACAGAATGGAGATAGTAGGGGTGACACCCACATTGAATTATATACAAGAAGAAAAGCTATGGGAGAGAATATTGACATGTTCCTGATAATGGTTACAGCAAAATATTTACACACCAAGTACATAATTGTCAGGTGTAGAAGTTGCTAACGTCGTTCCAGATCTATAAGAAGTATCATGGAAGATTACCTTTTTGAGTATCATTGTTTCTTTTACTAGTAAAAGACCACTTTGGACTGCTAGAAGTTTCCTTAGAAGTGCATTTGTTATTTTGTTGAGCCATCTCTTGCCACCAAGCCATTACAGCCTTAAAATTTCTGGCAGCATCTGTATTATCAAAAAGATCATAAAGACCGTGAAATTAAATTAGTACGAAAGGCTGTCGATGACATGGATATGGGACTATTACAAAGGAGAGAAGCCTTTATGCAGAGAAAGATTACCTCTACTGAAATGATTTCCGCAAAGAATGGGAACCTTTTTCATAAAATTTGCAGTCGGTGGAAAAAGAAAATTAAAACTCGAAATACTTTATTCTAACCAACTTTAAGGAAAATCTGTAGTATTGACAACTTCATGTTTTCACGCAATGTTTTCTGCTGCATGGTGTCACAGTCAGAATTATGTTCGCTGTAGTTTATATAAACAACGCCTACAGGGTTCACTACCATTTGGTTTTATGGAAAATTTTCTGATGCGTGGTGCTACCCAAAACTTTAATTCATGTAGTTCATATAAACAGCTGATGAATGTTTCAAGTCTTCCATTGGCCAAACAAATGAAACAAAGAAACAATAAAATTTCTAAAACTAGAATCCTTCGAAAGAACCATCAGACACCTTTGTCATCATTTTGTTCTGGGTTTACAGCTGCTTCAGGATGCATAAACCACTGGTCCGTGCTTAGCCGTCTCCTTTCAGGACTTTGACAATTAAATCCCAATAACTTGTGGAAATTCAATTGATCCTGTTAAAAGACAGCAACAGTCATCAGTTTCCCAAATTAAGACTGACACCAGTGAGTTGCATATAATCTATATAATACCTTGTTTCTTCTAACTAGTAGTTGAAATGAGAGAAACACCAAGAGAATAATGACGCTCTGACCATTGCATGCACCGTTTGTTTCCAGTATATCACTGACTTGTAGTACCTGCAAAAAAATTATATTTAACTTCCAATCATACGATTTTCGGCCCACAAGTATAAAATTAAATTATTCCTGCCATCCCAAAGTGGATGTGGGTTGTTTGGTTTTATTTAATGGAGACACTAAAACAAAATTACTATGAAAGATCATTTTGGTCTAATGAAATATCCTGAGTTGCACAATAAGTGGTAAAACTTAAGTTTCCATATAGGGACAGACCAAAAGGGAATGATGGACATGGAATTGGGACTGGGGGAGTTTGAGAACAAAGGTATTTTGTTAACTGATCAACAACACCAAATTCATAGAATTATATAAATGGTATTGCGACCTCCAAAAGGGAACATACATGGGTTAAAAGATGTGTCCGATTGTAACAGACCAAATGGTTTCTTCCACTTTTGAATCCCAAACACTTTGGTTAAGGTCAGAACATGGTTCATTTCTACAAATTATTCTCTATTTCTCAGTTCAACAGAAAGTTCCAGAGGAAGACTAGAGAACCTAAAAAGGATAAAGGCTCAGAGGAACTATACACAGTATCTTATCCAATCACTAGGAGTATTGACTAATACGGAGGCATGCACTTCTGGAAAGAAAAGACTAAGAGGGAAACTACCCGACAAACTTTTATTATCCATATTGTAACTCCATAGGTAGATTACAGCTATTGGTTGCTTTTCATAGGATTTGCTCCCCTAAGAAGAATATTCTGTGGAGTGTGTAGTAGTAGGAAATCCTTGTTTGCCTCAATCTATTAGGAGCAAATGCCTGCAATACATGGAACTCTACAAGCAAATGCTTATTGCAATACACTGCTACTTGAAATATCCCGGAAATATTACAAAAGTTTGAGCCAGAGTTACTGTTTGGTTATCATAGAGATCTTTCTTAAATTATAAGTTTTCAGGAAAAGAAGAATGTATACTAATTTGATAGAAGGTCCCTCTGATGCTAAAAGGTATTTCATTCAGATTAATATGTGAGTGCAGAAGCCATGTAAAAAGTTTGAAAGTTGAAGCACTTAAAGGAAAATTAAGAGGTCTGGCATATTCTTTTCTGTAAAATTTTTAGTACTTGTATCAATACTCTTATTTGCAGGGGACAACTTCATCGTTGGGAAACAACAGTTGGAGCAGCATTTCTTTGGAACACTCAGAACTATTTTGCTCCTAAATCAATTATTTTACCAAGGGGATAAAAGAATATTATGAATCGCTCAATTTTTACAGACACTAAGTAGAATATTGTTTCACCTCTGGAAACCTCCCCAATAGCAATGGCAGCTTTTGAGATAGAATAAAATTGTGCACTGCATCTGCGTAATCAACTACAGATACTATGGAAACTTCTTCTTTTGTTTCACTGAGTGCCTGTACTATCATCACAAAACGGTATTGAGCTGCAAAATTGTCTTAGTAAAATGCTAAACAATGATAGATTCATGGATAAAATTCAAGCACCTGATAAGAGCAGGAACAGCTATTGTCCTTGCGGAAATAATAATCAAGCAAGCACCACATAGCTTTTCCATCAACCAACGATGAAAAATTTTCGACCTTAAGGTCATAACTTCCACAAATTGCCTGAAACAGTCAGGTAATCATGTTCATATGATAAATCCAAATATTAATGATACAGACAGCAACAATCTTCTAATGAGTCTACTACTTATAGAGGATTTGGGTGCTCCATAGTGGAAGCTACATATTCTGCAGCTAGGATTATTTGAAAACTGAGCATGAGTGTTACTACATCCTTTGGGAAAACTGGGAATATTTCCCACCACCTCGAGCTATCGCTTTCAGGGTGGATACGCAAGAAATTCACTATGAAAATTGAATCCAGACAAGAGCCAAATAACAGGAGTTTTCTATTTTCTTATTAACCAGGCATATTCACCGTGTTAAATCCTGTATGTTTCCTTTTGCATCACAGTTAAAGAGCTATGTTTTCCAGAAAGGAGACTAAAGGACAATCCAACAGAGTAGTGTAGTCAAAATGCCTGTATAGAATCATACCCCATAAGAGTTATTTCTTTCAGTCATCTACATCAACTAGTAAATCAAACTTCTAAGCATCACTTAATCAAATGTGATATAATCAGTGTTAAGCATACTAGGTGACAACATTGAAAGAATGGCAATGGATCATCACAAAATCAAGCGAGAATGATAATAGGATCACCACAGGGATGATTTAAGGAAAACATTACTACCGTAGTCACAGAGTTCATTAAATGATAATAATACCCGGATCCAATTCAGGAGCATCTCCAAGTGATTGCAGCTGCTTGAGTTTTGCTGTAAGTGGATAATATGAAAAACATTACCAAATTTGGCTCGTTACAGTGGGGGGGTTTAAGTGTATGAATATAACAATACACACTCTTTTAGACACAATGAGCATTAACAACATAGAGGTGTAAAACATGTTCATAGATTTCCTATCTTACCCAATCTACACCACTACTACTCACATTATATACTTATTCTGTACTTAGATGACATTCTGATTTCAACCAGTGCCTTGCGATGAGAATGTCTTTTTTTAAAGTAGAATAAGTATCTTTACTCCAGACTAAACATACCTCAACCACTCCTCGGATTTTAGAAATCTCCTCTGAGAAAAGTTCTTTGTTGATTAGAAGTGGCAACTGCAGAATGGACATCAGAATACATCATGAATATAAAAGAAGTAAAGAATATAGTTTCTGTAGCTAACAACAAATTTTATAATAGTTAGGAAGCAAAGTACAACTAACTAAACTGAGAAAGGATTTATTGCATAACTATTTTATTTATATAAAAGCAACAGGTAAAAGATCATACCTTGTTAAAAATAAGGTTAAGTTTTAGCGTGTACTGACATAGATGGTATAGTCACTACTCACTAGGAATAGTAAATTTCACCTGCAAGTGCACAAAGATATTCCAGAGCAATGAAATGGTGAGCTCCTTGTCTCCATCAACGATGTCTTCAGCCATAATGATTGTTCCATCTTGATCACACAATGGGACACCTGCCTCCCTGAGAAATTGTAGAACTGTCCCACAGTTCACCAGCCTCTTCTTGCGAGTATCTGAGGGAACTACCATTTTCTGACATAGAACAACACATAGTAACAAGCCTTATGTTTCCAATTGTGACAGCTTCTGTAGAAATGGGAACCAATCTAACACATACGAAAGGAAAGGAAGGAAAGACAATAATTTATAAGCTAACCGAGAGGATAGAAGGATCATGTTGCAAGAGTTGAATGGCTCTGCAAAGTCGAATGCCATCCTGAAGGTCCTTAAATAAATCAGCCACACCAAAATGATACTCAAGCAAAGGATTCTGCACCAGACAATATCAGTTGGCCACAATAATCAGAGACATATACTGCAACACATATGAATGATGTCAACTGTGCCGTAAAAGTAAACAGACGACAAGAGAGCGCTCGCTAACCAAGAAACAACCCCATAGTTAAACGAGGGCTCAACTTGGTCCTACTTAAGCATGAGACAACCCGGTAACCAGAAAAAGTCAACCATGTAGTAAAAGCATATACACTTGCAAACTAAGATCATTAATCGACATGCTTACCTGTTGATATGTCACTTTATAGCCTACGATGACAAGATGCGCAAGTAGATTGCCTTCACCATGCATCACATCGGATGATAAGAACTCTAACATGTTTTTAAGATATGGAAATGTTAATACACGAGTAATGATAGAAAAGTCCTGTTAACAAGCTACAGAAGAAAAAATGAAGAGTAAACAAGTAATTACTGTTGATCAGTTGACGGCTAGATTTAGCATCTGATTGCAAAGAGAACAATAGAGGAGATCCTCCATCTTGTGCATCAATACCATATTTAAGTGGCAGACTACTCTGAGTTTTGACTCTATCTAGTATGAGAACAAGCAACAAAAATCTCTTCAAGACAATATTGCCTAACTTTTCATAGTAACCAGGTCTATATAAACCCTCCACTAACTTGTTATAAGCATAGGTCTTTGCTAGACCAACATGTGAGAAAAACTGCTTATCAAGCACCATCTTCAAGAAGGCAATTTCTTGTTCGGAATTGACATCTCCATTTGGTAACAAGGTGTCACCCCCCAAGAGTATGTACAATCCAATCCGAAGCCAAACGGGGTTATAACACATAAGAGTTCTCAAGGCTTTCTCCTTCATTCCAACATCAGTTACCATGGGACAATGAGCTCTCATTTTCAGGCGTCCTTCATCAATGGTCTGAAAAGATAAGCAAAGCAGGAGAAATTTAACAAATGACCATAATTCAAACCATGATAAAGTAGGCATATATTTTATTCTGTGATAATAATATTTATTGGTTGAATCATGGTACTGTTACCTAAAGCATGCACAGTCGCACTTCTACAGTTCTCAGTTCGCACTAATTACACTCGTGTCTCAAAGAATTGTTACCTAAAACACGTTGTGATGCTAGTTCAGATTACTTTAGAACAGTGCCTAAGATCTTGATTCCAATATAAAACACGCTATCATCTCCTTGAGTAAATATTAGCAGTCGATTAACTTAGAAAAAGCATCATCAAATCAATCAATCAATTATGAATCATTAATTCTTTTCAACCTAATTCATTCCAATATAAAACAATTTGCCTTTTGAGAGAAATAAGGGTTCTCTGAGACTAGAGGTTCTCATAGTTAGACTATTTCTTTAGTTTCAATCTACCACAACCCTCGTCATTAAATCAAGCTTGAGACCAATCATTCTTTGCGAAGGCGGAGTTTCATCAGCAAGCATCTCATATTTTTTTTAAACAGAGATTAAGCTCATTATTCGATCATTCAACAGAAAACAGCTTTACAAAGTGTTTAAATTGTGAATTTAGCATCTCCATATGCTACCTTTGTTACTTGAGTCATTGTAACAAAAACCTCTTTACAGCTTCCCAAGCTGAGGTAACCACTCATCCTCTCCTTTAAATCATCAAAGCTGCAAATGTCAGTCAATGAAGCTTTAAGTCCCGAAAACATGGAATCTGAAAATGCTGTTGTCTCTTCATCTTCAAAATCTGAGGATAAATGCCTCTGCCTCTTGGGCCCTCGCCACAGCACATCAACTCCAACAGTGTTGTGCCCTGCCCCACTCTCCCTCCTCTTCCCATTTCCCGCAACACACGGCAGCCGATTGGACGTCTCAAATCCTCCAGTGAAACTCAATACGTCGCAGCCACAAGAGCTAGGGTTTTCAAACAAAAAATTCAGCCATACGGTAAGCGACTTTGCGAGTGATTTCAACGATCTCTCTTTATTAATCAACGCCTTTCGTGCTGATTTCTCTTGCTCGAGCTCGAACGCCTTTAATCTTCGAGCAGCAGCACTCGACTTCACCGCCGACGGCTTCATGCTTCCACGACGGCGGACGGAGGATACCGGCGTGATTTTCGAGGCGGTGAAGAACTCCGTCTGGCAGTGAATCGGTGTAGGAGAAGGAGAACTGAACTTTGCTGCAGACCGTGAAGGCTTTGGAGTTTTGAAATTGGAGATTTCTTTAAATGGAAGGTCCTGGAAGGGTGATGGGATGCATGAAGTTTGTGACGCTTTCTTCTGTTCCATTTTCCGGTCAGATGCCGATCGATTTGTCTGAAACTGAGAAAATGGTGAACTTTTTTATCTTTACCGTTTTAATTTGAATGTGGAGACAGGCGGGGTTTTTTATGAGTAGTTAAATTTTGAATTGTCCTCGGGTTCTCGGGCCTTCAACCCCCTTTCCGGTTCACTCAGAAAGTAAAGGAATCCAGAAAAGGGAAGCTCCTTAATAAAGGTAAAAATAAATAGGCAGTTACGAATTATACATATAGATGATATAGATTGGTTTATTTCAAATCTAATGATTTTTTTTTCCATTTCAAATTTGAAAAAAAATGTTAGCAATAAAGAAGTGCTATCGAATTGGAAGTTCTTTAGGTTTAAGTTATATACACGATAATGTAATTCTTTTTTACAAAATTAGTGTAATTTAATTTATTATAGTAAGTTAATTATTGTTTTTATCACGTTTTCAATTAACAATTATAATAAATATTTAAAAATAATTAAATAGGGTTAAATCTGCAAGGGTTATGCAAATACATAGGTTCCCTTCTCTTATCTTTTGGATGAGTGAGGTGGTTTAGAAGGTGCTTTCCTTTCAAGTTGTCTTTCTCAACGTGGTGTATAACACAAGAAACCTTTCGATACAAGATATGGTCATTAACATAAAAGAAAAAAATTAAGTCCTTTCTTATCTTCTTTCATGAGAGGAAAAGAGAAAGAGGCTTGGACCTACCTATCTTGATAATACCTTTTTTATGTGTTGTGCTTCAATAAGAAAGATCTTGCTAAGGCCATACCGATTCTCTCACCGCTCTCTCTCTCTCTTTTGCCAGTTAACTAACCTTCAAATGTGGAAGAAAGGGTACTCTAATTTGAATACATAGTAGGGCCCATTGCACTAAAAGGTAGTGGAACAAGAGTTCTCACGATAGAAAGGATAAATAACTAAATAAAGACTATAAGGAACCAACAACTCTCTCTTCTTAAAAACACATGTCTTCATCCCCGATTCTTCATGATAGATTCCATTTTTCTCCTAAAAACAACTAGTTTTCTGTCAGTCACCTTGCAGTTAACCATCTTCATGTCGCCTTCTCTTTTTATAGATGAAGTATTGTGTAAATAATTCTTTTTTAGCTTGTCCAAAAAGATTGTTGTCTACCCGTAAAATGGTACAGTTAAATTTATACGTTATTTCTAGACAAGTAAATTAATTTGATCCTGAAAAAATTAAAAAAAATGAAGAATTATGCAATACTTAGCCTTGAGATGGAGACAAAACATCAGAAATAGCGATTCCGGGAATAGGGTTTCCGGGCACAACAACAATAAAATCAAAAAGCAAGAAGATAAGATTCTCTTAAGTTTTGAATATAATGTTGCATGTGTTTCTCAGAAAAAATTGCTTTACAATGATAACTGAGTTCACTATTTATAGCTACGTCTAGGGAAGGAGGTCCTAGGATCGTACCCCTCTTTAATATCAATTATGGGGGTCATTAATAAAGATGTAACGGTGAACATAAATGCCAAGTTTCATGTAACGGATAATTTTTCTTAATGCCACTAGGAAAATTCTCCATTAAATGCTACGGGGTGAAGATTATTCATCACAACTTTATGAGTGTTATTCTTTCATGTGACAAATTGAACAGTTGCTTTCGATCTTGGCCATCCCCCGTCTTGGGTTCCATGTGTTCCCTCTTCTGGGTGGCCACGTGTCATAGAATATTTTACCCTATACAGATAGCCCCCTTGCTTTTTAGTGACACAACTTTGTGTTATCAGGAAGTTGACAGAAACATTATTTTAGCGGAAATTACTATAACTCCCTCTGAAGGCTTATGACGGTTGATTAGATGCACGTCTCTCCGCATTTAATGCTCTGAACACGCGTTATCTCACGATTCAGCACAACTTTTGCCGATTCTCGAGGTAATCATGGCCATGAATTTAGCCGCCAAAACTTTTACTTATACGCATCAACCTTCTCCTATATACTTTATAATTTACAAGCTTCTCTTATTCGACTTGCATCCTGCTCTTCATCTTTATTCTAACTCTCTTCAAGCAAAAACCTTTTCTTTCTTCCATACAATGGCTTCCTCGTCAAAACGTACCAGTTTTCAAAGAACAAGAACAAGGCCGAGGATTCTACTCCTCCAACAGTGGGCTCCGTCATCCCTAGAAGTCTTGTTACTACAAAAGACTACTGCTAACCCTCGTACATGGGCCGTCAGTAGGTATCATTCTTCCATCTGTCCTTTCTAGCATTCCTGCTATGAAGGAACATTATCGTTGTCACGATTTGGATATTGTTGCTCTTGATCCATCGGAGCGAGTGGCCCTACCCAAGGAGGGTTTTACATATTTTTACACATATTCCTTTACTTTGGGTGTGTTCTCTTTGAGTGGAGAGCTTGACTCCGTTATTATGGAAATTTGATTCCGCTATCACGTGTGTTTGACACAAATAAGTCCTCCTGTGTGGAGGACGGTTACTTGCCTTTGGAATTTGTGCCAGGAGACGGAAGCAGAGCTAACCTTAGACGGAATCCCAGAGCGGAAGACAAACAACCAAAAAGAAGACACTCATCTGCGGTCGGAGAAAAGAATAAGAGGGAGAAGACTGCTGCCCCTGAGTCATCTCCGCTAGTGATGATGACTAGCCCTCCTTCCGGGCAGGTCGTAAACACCGTGATGATCGATGATGATGAAGAAGCTAGTGGTGAGGGAGCTTCTCTACATAGAACATGATGATCCTCATCATCTCAACATGATGCTCGACCCGTTGAGATTTTTACACTGACCGAGGATGATGTTTTGGCACTTTGGTGAGAGTTTGATTTGGTAGATAATAAGTAGGGATTTGACCGCTTATTTGCTCTTTTTTACTTGCATTTTAGCTAAAAAATGCTTAAAAGTATTCCCGAGAACTAATGATATATGCTTTCTTGCAGGAATATTGGGAAACAAGCCAAAGAAGTGAAAATCAACTAAAAAATGAGTCAAAATTGGACAAGGACCAAACAAGGCAAAAAGGCCTACAGTGTGGACCACACAATACTATGTGCGGCCACAAACAACGAAGAAGCACTGCTAGATTTCCTTCAGAGAATGCGGACCGCACAATTATTGTACGGCCGCAGAAGAGGAGATTCAAAGAGGGTATTTTTGGCCAGGCTGAAGATATGGGGACTGTACTATTATTGTATGGCCGCACTCATAATTGTGCGGCCTGCAAATGACCAGAATCAGAGAGCCTTGATTTAAGATGTGCGTACCGCACTATTATTGTGCGGCCGCAGGATATCAAAGTGTGGCTGCATTCATAATTATGTGGTCCGCAGAAGAAGGTCCAACCCCAGTCCAATCTCAAGTGTGCGTGCGGTTCGCACAATTAGATGAAGTGCAGATGCATTCAAATTTTATGCAACCACAGAAAGTCCAATTGGCTCAACATACAAACCGCACACAGAATTGTGCGGCCGCACAACCTCCGCAGGGGCATTTTTATCACATATTTTCAGCTTAGTATAAATAGAACTTTTTGTTATTTTTAGGGTAAGTTGTATCAGTGGATAGCACCTGAGCCATTTTTCTTTACTGTATTGAGTAATATTGTACTAGATTAGCTTCTAAACATTAGATTTTCTTTCCTTAATCAATTATTATGCATTCTATCTTAGATTCTTCTTTAATTTCTTCATTTTCTATGAATAGCTAAGCCCTTAGCTAGGGTTGTGACCTAACCCTAATATGGGTACTTAATGGGTTATTGATTTAGGGCTTATTTATGATTGGGTATATGATATTTAGCCTTGTTATTGCTTAAATTCTAGAATTAACGGTTGCAGACATTGATTCATGCCTATTTGACTTAGTCTCTACTTGAGAAAGATAGACTAATAGCATGTTTGGTCAAGCTTCTAAAATCAGCTTATTTTGAGAAGTGTTTTTCTCAAAAGTACTTTTAAAAAAAGTGTTTTTGGTGAGAAGCAGTTTGTGTTTGGCTAATTAATTTGAAAAAGCACTTTTGAACAGTAATTAGTGTTTGGTCAAGCTTTTGAAAACTGCTTCTAAGTGTATTTTTCTCAAAAGTGCTTCTCAGAAAAGTGCTTTTGGAAAGAAGCTACTTTTTTCTGTTTCTCAAAATTCCTTCTGCTTCTCCTCAAAAGCACTTTTTCCCTTCCAAAAGCTTGGCCAAACACCTCAATTTTTGGCCAAAAGTGCTTTTGGCCCCAAAAAAACTTGGCCAAACAGGCTATAAGTCTAGGAAAACTTGGCTAACTAAGAATCGAGGTGAACTCAAGAAATCGATAGCCCCAATTAAAGGGTCGAACCTAGAGATAGTAAGACCCGACTAGAGCATTTATCATTTGCTTTGTGAAATACCCATTTGGACTCGAGAAATCCAAATCGGGAAAAAGTCACTCAAACTACCGAGAGGTATAGAGTGACTAGTTGAGTGTGATTGCTATATTATATCACGATCAACCAAATATGCCATAAAGCTCTAAATCTGTTAGGTAACCAACTAGGCGAAAATCGCAAACCTAGATCTTTTTATTGCTTGAAAAATAACCAAAACCAATAATATTGTCTCCTAGTTTTACAATTTCAATCAATAGCTTAAAGTATAATGCATATCAGTAGCTTAAAGAAACAACAAACGAGAATGTGGAAGAGTAATCTAGGGCATATCAGTAGATAATGCCAACTCCCATCTTCAGGCCCCAATTGTTTTATCCGATGCTGCGGGGCTGAGTATTGGGTCCCTACCGTCTTTGGTTGGAGATCATCTAATAACCAACATTGCATTTGATGTAGTTGCTTCTCTTTTTTCAACCTCATCAGCTTCATCTCCACCTTCGCCTACACCAACAACTGCTTCATCCGCATCTATTCTTCTACCAACAGCTTCCATATCACCTCTACTGGCCATACTTGATCATGAAGGAAGTGTTCATCTTCCCCAGTCCCCAGTTCATGGGAATTTGGGGAAAAATTATGCTCCCCCCTCTGAAGATCCGCAATGGAGGAGGAATGTTACATTTTCGGTCTCCATTGGATGCAACTTGCTATCCTGGCCGGTGGAACTTGCTAATTACATGAAGCCTTCAGAGAAGGATTGGGAAAAGATTTAGGCTCTCTCGGGAGAGTGCTTGTTGAACAACGCCATGCATTACGCTGCAACGGTATTTTCTTTATTTTTTTTGTTGTTTCTACTATTTTTGTATAAACACATCCTGAGATTGTTTTCTTATTTTGTAGGCCAACTTTCTTGCTTCTGAGGGCCTTAGAAGGTTGATTAGGGAATAAGAGGAACTTACCTCCGAGCAGGATCAACTTTTGGTTGAACGGGACAAATCCGTTATTCGCCTCTCAAAATTGGAAATTAAGGTTGCCGAGGTTGTGGTGTTAGAAACTCGTTTGCAGCAAAGTGAGAAGGAAGTGGAGACCCTTAGCCAAGAGATTTCACATTTGAGGGTCCAATTTGAAGAGGCTAAAGCCAAATGGACTGAAGTTCATAATGCCATTCTTGTTGCATCTGATCGTGAGGCTGCCTCTGCTGAAAGATTAAACAACTTAGAGGCAGCCTTGAATTCTATGGCTGAAGAACTTGTTGCAGAGGTGAAATATGCCCAGTTGGAGGATAAGAACAAGAGAACCATTGAGCATAATAAGATTTTCAGCTCTACTGTCCGCGAGCTTGATGTTAACCTTAAGTCGTTTAGGTGCGCCGAGGAAAACATGTCTGCTGAAGTCATCCAACTCAAAGAAGAACTCAAGCGCCGATCGGCTTCCCTAGTTGTAGAGAAAACTTACGCTATGTACAATATGAGGAGGAAAACCTCGGAAGAGGCCAAAGCTGGTATCATTGATTATGATGCCAAAATTGCTAAGGCATGTTGGTCTCGTCCAATTTCACTCCTCTATTTGAGGATATGAAAATGGTTGATGCAATAATAATACCCAACAGATTCGGGAGCGAATTCCACAGGAAGCTATGCGAATGAGTGCTAGTAGTATATATTTTAGTGCATGAATTTGTATATCTTAATTTGCACTTCCGTAATATTGGGTTTTGTTTGAAAACCTAACTTAAACTACGATTGCGATTTAACTAGCGAACATAGGAAGTTGTTTTTGGTTGTTTTTCAAATGATAAAAAAGGCTTAGGGCTATGACCTTCACTTAGGTGTTCGCTTAATGGGTTGTAACCTTTAAAGCTTGTTTTATTGGTTGGGGTGTATTATAGCGATCAACAGTCAAGTACCCATTCAATAACTCTCGGTTATAGAGTGATTTTGCGCAACTTGGCTTTCTCAAGTCCAAATAGGTATTGAACAAAGTAGTTGATAATAAGCTCAAGTCGAGTTTTACTATATCTATGTTCAACCATTTAATTGGGCTTATCAATCTCTCGATTGACCAAATTTCTTTCTACCCAAGTTTTTCTAGACTAAGTCTCTCTTTCTCAAGTAGAGACCAAGTCAAATAGGCATAAAATAATGTTTGAAACCATTAATTCTTCAAATAAAAGCAAGAACAAGACTAGATAATCAACACCCAATCATAAGCAAGCAATAAATCAAATACCCATTAAGTTTACACACTAGGGTTGGGTCACAACCCTAGTGAAATCTAGCTACTCATGCTTAACTTAGAAGATAAAGAAGAAGAAGAAGAAGAAGTGCTAATTAAACTCATATTAATAATTAAAACGATGAAAGTAATATTCAAAAAGCTTAAAATAGCAAAAACTACTAGAAAGAGCAAAGAAAAATGTCTAGAGTGGTTGCTGGTGTCAAAAGTTGACCTAAAAAATGAATCTCTTCTATTTATACAGTGCTGGAATTTTTGGACAAAAATACCCTTTCGGAGGTTCTGCGGCTGCACAATTCCCTGTGCGATCCGCACTTTACTTCAGCCTGGTAGAAATGGAAACATGCGGTTGCATAATTCTGAACTGCGGCTAGACTTCTTTAATTCTGCGGTCCGCACATTTTTTAGTACGGCTGCACATTGCTCTTCTGCGGACCGCAAAAATATAAATTTCGATCGCGTAGTTGATCTTCTGTGGCCGCACAATAATTGTGTGGTCCGCACTTCTGCTGAACTTGAATGCAGGTTCTCTGAACTTTTGCTCTTGCCCAGGTTCTGCGGCCGCATATTTCATATGCGGACCGCACTTTACACTTGTCTCTGATAGGATTTTCTTCACAATCTGCGGCTGCAGATTATAATCTACGGTCCGCACTTTTGAGCTTCTGTGCCTGTTTTTGTCCTTAATTCAGACTACTCCTTCTTGAGTTGGTTTCATCTTTGGGTCTCATTTTCCACTATTCCTGCAATTAAGCATATTTCATCAGTTTTCAGGAACACAATTAAACACATTTGGACTAAAATGAAAGCAAAAATGTGCTAATAAATAATCAAAATCCCCATTTATCAACTCCCCCAAATTTAAGCTTTTGCTTGTCCCCAAGCAAATAAGGTAATTCACACCTCCACAAGTTAAGAGCTATTCTAGCTAATCAAGGATGCATCAATCACAGATCAATTGGGACCAACAATTACCCACAACACTTAACAAGTCAATGGGTTGAACTTTTAAGCACAAATAGTTCTAATGTGACACTTGAGTATCAAGAGTTGACTTTATTCATCAAGGAAGCCCTCTCTTTCATGTAGGTCATTGTGAATCCCAAACTCCTCCCCATCTACTCTCTGTTTGCATATCTCACTTAAGAATGTAGCACTCAATTCAAAGATTGTTGAAATGTTCGCTCATCTCTCCCAAAAGAATGTCACACATACGTCTTTAAGTACCATAGGCTTGCCCCTCATGTAAATCACCACTAATGTAAGATCACTCGACTTGACATTACGTAGGGATTTTTCGGAATGCAAAGAAGGCTTTGGGACTAAGGTTGGATATGCTATGATAGAACGGGATCATCTTTCCTTAAGAACTGTATTTTCTCTTATTGGCTCATGCTTTGCCAACTCTTTGAGGCATTGTCTTTTCCTTAGGGAAATTAGAGAGACTTAGCATCACTCTTTCTTGGTCATGACATTCATTTTCTCCTTCTTTGCTCTCTCCATGCTTTGCATCATTACTAATCTTTGAAATCCCTTCAACTCTTCAACTTATTCACTTTCTTTTTGCATTTTTTTTTGTTCTTTATTTCTTTTTCTTGCCTTTCTTTCTCGTCATTTATTTTCTCTTTTTGTGTCTTGATAACTTTTTCAAACTCCTCGTCTCTCCCCCAAACTTATGTTTTTAGCCAATTATTTCACAAGAGTGTTAAGGAAAGCTCGGGTGCCAAGAGGGGTCACGACAGAACGGGTAAAGGCTTGTAACATGGTGATCAATTGAGAAAGGTTTTAGGCTCAAGTGGGTTGACTAGGGATAACAACATTGGTGGCCATGGAAAATTTCAAACGGGTCAAGGAGAGCCTAGAATCACTTCTCAAGCCAAGCAAAACTTAAGATTTCGCCTAGAAACACATTCAGAGCAAGTTCTAGACCATTTGCACGGATACTTGTACTTGCAACAAAAACATCTCACATCTCACGCAACTGGATTGTTACAAAGGATAGATTCGAGGGCCCACAACGACCATATTCAAGATTGAAAATCACTATGGCTCGACTAAACTACTCGATGATTGACTAAGTCAACACAAGAGTCACAAGATCACTAACTAGAGTTATTTCTTTCCAAAAACCTTGTTTTTAACCATAAGAACATAGTTAAGTGTGTTAGTACCAAGTGAAGCATGTTTGACTTTTCGAGCTTGACTCAATTAGGTCTTTTTATTCATTACTACTACTATTCTTACCTAAACACCAAAAATGGACTCAATCCCTTAAGAAGGTTGTCACGCCATCCATCGTTGGGAAGAGTCACCGGTTCACACAAAAAGTACCTTTAAAAAAACTGTGGCATTAAGAAAACCAAAGGCTTATTGGTAACTAAAAACATAAAAAAGAAGCTACAAAATTAAAAAGAAGCTACTAGATTAAACATAAACTAATAAGAAAACAGAATAAAGAAGCTAAAAATCAAACTACTGAAAGCATAACGAATATACATAATGGGAGAGGAAAAGAGAGAATATATACATACAGAATAAAGACAAAGAAGAAAATATTGTCAGTCATTACAAACCAAATGTCTAAAATTCATCCAAATAGCAAATAAAATCCACCCCCTCGAATAATAATAAGCATTGTTCCCGATGCTTAACAAGAATAAAGAAGGGTAAGAGTGTAAAGGGCTCCCTATGTGGCCTTGGACATCTCTGTGTCCATAGCAGCGTCACGCCCTCAGTCTCCTCTAACTAGATCTCATCATCATCGACTTTGGGAGTGATTGGGTTGTTGAACATCTGGCGCACTGCCTCAGTAGTGTTAGCAACCAGGTCTAGCTCCTCAGACTGGCCAGCTGGTGCCACTTGAACAGATGGTGCTACTGGAGCTGCTGGTGATGGTGGGTCTGACCCTATGAGTAAATCGAATGGAAGATCACCAACTACTGCTATCTTGGTCACCTCTCTCCTCAACCTGTCAACTGATTTCTTAGACGCCTGGGATTTCCTCATTTTCTTTACCTGCTTCCTCAACTCCTCAATCACTGCTCCATGTACTACCAAGGTGTTCATGATGGTGGTTTGGTTTTCCAAGATCTTCTTCAATGTGTCCTCGACTGTTGGAGGAATCTGGGGAGCCGGAGTGGATGATTGTGCAACAACAAAACTGGATATGTCAGTCAACTTTGAAGTGGTTGTCTGCATCCAATTATTGAGGCTCACTAGCGTTTGGGAGACTCACAGCGCAGATAGTGTATGAGTGGGCATGGGCACCATCTTCAAAACTAATGTGGAGGGCACTGATGCCGAGGGACTTGAAGAAGGAGGTGGAGGCATAACTGTTGCACTATCAAAAGGATCTGCTGAAGTAGAGGGCATGTCAATAGTCTCAACAGCTACCATGGCGGGCTCATCAGACTGGCCTGCAGTAGAAGAGGGTTGTCTTCTTCTTTGGGTTTCGATTGCCCATCAAAGAACACCATGAGAAAGGCTTCTTCTCCCGCATCTTAGTGTCAAAATCGCTTAGTTCCACCCCCACATATGTAAGGTACTCAGTGATGGTGTTGGGATACGGGTATGCAATGTTATTTTCCTGGAAACCACAGATATGTTTGCCAACATCACGACACCCACATTGATTGGGTACCTGGCCATGATAGAAGCGACTAGCACTGCCTTCAGAATCAGAAGATTTGTTTCATTTGGCATGGATCTAATCTGCAACATACAAATGTCTGCCATCCCTTTGCCTCAAAATTTAGGGTGTTCTGCTGAATAGGAACCCCTGCTGTGGTCTATGCTGAAGGCGGCCCCAGAGTTGCAAGAATCTCATCTAGCCACGAGCGAGTTGCATCTCCCATTGCAAACTTTTCCAGGTATTGTACAAGCTCCAAATCCTCAAACCCCAAGTAAGCATTCAGGGTGCTCTGGTCGCATCTCACATTCATATTTCTCACTTTTGTTACCTTGGTCCCTTTTTTATATGTGCCACATTGGCGTAAAATTCCCAGACCATGTATTCCTTGGTATCTATCACACTCTCGGTAAACCACATCCAACCCTTTCTCTCTCTGAACTGTCTCAACACTGCTGGAATGTACTTATCAAGGTCTTTCAAATTGAACTGACGCTCAAGAGTGAGCGATCTTGCCAGCCACCACTATCGGAAGCTCGTGAATGCACAAATCTATCTACCCAAATCTCTTTCTTTTTTGACCTCTCAAGGCTGGCTACTCTGCTATCACCCCCTCGACCATCATTCGGGAGATCATCAACATCCACTATGGTAGCAAATGCATTGGGGGAATGTGTGGATGAAGTATCCGAAGCCTGGCTGTTACCATCCGAACCGTCAGAAGTGCTCTTAGAAGAGGTAGGCTCGTTTCTAAGTTGGTATCTGCCCTGAGGCAGCTGTGGATGTGATTGCACAGCAGGCTGCTCTTGTACTGAGTCGCCCTCCAATGCTTCCCTTGACGGGGCATATGAACTTCATTCGGAGGGCTCCTGATGCCTACCCTGACATTCTATAAAGTGCTTTTGCCTCTGTCTCTACCTCTGGAAGGTTCATCCCTCCCCTTTGATGTATCACCACGACCACAAGATCTAATCATTTTCTGCAACAAATAGCAGCATGAGTCAGTTATAATTAAAGTGCAGATAATCATCAAGTCACAGAAAAAAAATGTTGCAGGGTAGGGAAGTGCTGGTCCGCACAATTACAAGTGCGGTTGCAGCAGTGAAACTGCTGCCTGCACAATTTTGAGTGCGATCACAGAGTTGAAGTATGGTCCGCACTTTTCTGAGTGCGGTCGCACAGTGGGTACCTGAAAATGTCAAATCTCTGAAGACAGAAAATGCCCTGATCTGTGACCGCACACACTTTTCTGAGACAGCAATTGCATTTTTGCGAACCGCACAATTTCAAGTGCAGTCCGCCCATTTCTGAGTGCGGCCTCACATTGCTCTTATATGGATCACACAAATATGACTGAGTCCGCGTGGCTGATTTTCTGCGGCCGCACAATTATTGTGTGATCCGCACTTCTGTTAAACTTGAATGCAGGTTCTATGAACTTTTGCTCTTGCCCAGGTTCTGTGGCCGCACATTTCATGTGCGGACCACACTTTACACTTGTCTCTGATAGGATTTTCTTCACAATCAGCGGCCCGCACTTCTGAGCTTCTGTGCCTGTTTTTGTCCTTAGTTCAGATTACTCTTTCTTGAGCTGGATTTCATCTTTGAGCTCATTTTCACTATTCCTGAAATTAAGCATATTTTATCAGTTTTTAGGAACACAATTAAACGATTTTGGACTAAAACGAAAGCAAAAAGGTGCTAATAAGTAGTCAAAATATCCACTTATCACCTATGAGTTTGAGTAAGCTGCTAAAAGTGGTCTCCCAACAAGGTCTGATGCTCCTGATCATTCTGGTTCCGATTCCAAGTTTTCGGGAACTGAAGAAGAATCAGAGGATGAAAATGTTGAAGGCAAAACTGGTGAAGATCAAAATGTTGAGCCATTAATGAATCCATCTACTGCTCTCGGGGACGCGGACACTTCTCTTCACTCCGGGTTCCGGAGATACTGCAGTTTAGCTTTTTTTTTTCTTTTTCTTTTTCCAATTCTTGTATATGTGCCATTTTGGCATGTTATTTTAAATTGAAACATCTTTTTGCTCAAGTTTTTGTTTGAGTCTTTATTTCGTTTGAATACTCATGCAAGTCTTTAACCTTTGCATTTTCTTTCTTTTGCTTAACAATTTTGTGCAAGCTTTTCTGTTTGCGTCTTATTATATAAAACTTGGGTATATTTTTCCCGAAAGCATTTTCATTTTGGGAATAAATTCTTCTGAAACCAATCATTTATCGTGAGGGTTTTATAAGAGAGGGCACTCTTATGTTTACGGTGCTCTTGAAGAGGACGTCTCCTGTTTATTACGATACTAGCATTTGAAGTACTTGTTTAACTTTCAAATGACAAAGTTAATTCATCGTTCATACAAGAAACATGAAAAACACAAAAAGATTTCATTTCACTTTTATTCCTTCTATTTTCAAAAAGTATATAAGCATTTGGTATGCTGAAAAGAAATTGCCATTACTTGTGGCTAATTTGTACAACTTGTTTCTACGGGGCTGTCCGCACATTTCCTGGTCCCGATGATAAAATTATGTTTCCGATTTTTCGTTCCTGGTTGACATGGCTTGTCATTGAATCTTCATTTCATCCTTCCCAGTGTTCGAATGCGAATTAGAACACTGGAAGTCTTGTATCTTCGAGGATTCCACCAATGAATTGCTAGATAATCCTTAACTTGGTAACATACTTTACTTCCCCTTAGAAATTTATGTTATCGAGTGAAGGACTATCTAATAATCCTCTAGTGGTTTGCGCTCGTGAATGGTCGGGTAACCTTTGCTCAATAACAAACATAATTTCCTGGTGGGAATTTGTTATAGATTAAAATATTATCTAACCGTCCCCGAGTGGATCTTTGCTTCTGTGCTTTTCTATTTAAGGTCTTATTATTGTTGTCATTGTAGTATGCTTTCTGCTACTTCCTCATTAAAATCCTTGCCAGAAAAACCCAACTGGGACAAAAACTTAACGAAGGGAAAGAGAGTGCAACACATACTTTCTGCTCGAATAATGTTTATCGGTAATAATATCTTTTGAGGTGCGCCACATTCCAGTTGGTGGACGAATTTTCTCCATTTGGTTCTCCAATTCATATGAACCTTTTCCAGTGACAGCTGAAACCGGTAGGTGCCTTCCCACATTGGGCGCAACTTCCCTATGTTGGGCCCATTATCATATGCTATCTTTTTTTGGGATTTCGAACCTGCAAATTATATTTCCCCACAAGAAATCCACCACTTCGCGCTCACTGGTTTTCTGATAAGGACCTGTTTCCACCCACTTAGAAAATAGTAAGTCAAAATTAAAAGAAATCTTATCTTTCCGGGAGCCGACGTTAGTGGTCCGATGATGTCCGTCCCCCATTTCATGAATGGCCACGGGGACAGAATCGAATGTAAGGGTTTTGCCGGTGGATGCACCAGTGGTGCGTAGCGTTGACACTTCTCACATTTTTGTACGAAGTCTTTGGCATCTTGTTCCATGCAGGGCAAATAATATCCTGCCCTTACCAATTTCAGCACTAAGGAACCTGCACCTGAATGGTTGCCGCATATCCCTTTGTGAGCTTCTCTCATGACATAGTTAGCTTCGGATGTCCCTAAGCATCATGCCAGCGGGCCTTGGAAAGATTTTTTATATAATTGACCTCTCTTAAAGCTATATCGTGTTGCTTTAGATCGCAGCACACAGGATGCTTTGGGGTCTTCGGGTAGCTTTTCGTGCTCGAGATAATCAATGATTTCATTTCTCCAGTCCCAGACCAAATTAGTCGCATTTACCGCATAATAACCATTTGTATCCAGGAATGAGTTCATCAATTATACTACCATCCTGAATTCCAATCCCTTTATTCCCGTCGATGATCCAAGGTTAGCCAATGCGTCTGCTTCTACGTTATCTTCCCTCGGGATGTGAGTAATCAACCACTCTCGGAATCACGCCAACAAGGCATGTACCTTTACCACGTATTGTTGCATGCACTTTTCTTTGGTTTCGAAGATCCCGTAGACCTGATTTACCACCAGTTGTGAGTCACATCTGATTTCGATGACCTCATATTAGAGTCCCCGAGCCAATTCAAGCCCTGTAATCAAATTTTCATACTCTTCTTCATTGTTAGGTAAAAAGACCGTTCTAGTGGCTTGCCTTAGGGTTTCCATTGAAGGCGTGATTAAGACTATACCAAGCCCGGACCTTTTTATATTGGAAGCTCTGTTTGTAAATAAGGTCCAAACCCTTGATGTTGATTCTGGCACCATTACTACCTCCTTGGTTGCCAGAGGCAATAATCCTGGACTGAAATAAGCCACGAAGTCAGCCAAGACTTGCAGCTTAATAGAAATCCTTGGTTTATATTCTATGTCGAATTCACTCATTTCGACAATCCATTTGGCCAATCTACCTGAGAGCTCGGGTTTATGGAGGATGTTCCGCAAAGGGAAAGTGGTCACCACGACTATCTGGTGGCATTGGAAGTAAGACCTCAACTTCCGAGCGGCGACTACAAGACCTAAGGCCAGTTTCTCCAAATGTAGGTAGCTAGTTCTTCTCCCGTTAAAATTTTACTTCAATAATAAGTGGGAGATTGCGTTCTTCGCCCTCACAGATTAAAACTGCACTTACCACGACTTCATAGATTGCGAGGTAGACTGACAACGTTTCACCTTCTTTTGGTTTCGAAAGAAATGGAGGGATTGGCAAGTAATTTTTCAAATCCTTCAAAGTCTGCTGACACTCCGGGGCCCATTCAAAATTATTTTTCTTTTTGAGCAGCGCGAAAAAACGATGACGATTTTCTGATGACCGGGAAATGAACATGCTCAAAGCTGCCAATCTCCTAGTGAGCCTTGGACTTCCTTCACGCTTGACAGTTGGTCAGGGATGTCTTCTATGAACTTAATCTTATCGGGGTTTACCTCAATTCCCCTTTGTGATAGCAATTCCCAGAAACTTACCAGAGCTGACCCTGAACGCGCATTTCTCGGGTTAAGTTTCATATTATGTTTCCTTGGGATGTCAAAAGTTTCTTGCAGATGCTTAAGGTGATCACCTGCATTCAAAGACTTAACGAGCATATCGTCTATATAAAATTCCATATTTTTTCATATTTGATTTTCAGTTATCTTATTCACGAGCCGTTGATAAGTGGCTCCGGCATTTTTCAACCTGAGGGGCATCCCATTGTAGCAATATGTACCAAAATTTATTATAAACGAAGTTTTTTCCTGATCCTCCGGGTTCATCTTAATTTGGTTGTACCCGAAATAAGCATCGAGGAAACTCATTAACTCGTGCCCGGACGTGGCATCAATCATTTGATCAATGTTTGGCAGTGGGAACGAGTCCTTCGGGCACGCCTTATTAAGATCATTATAATCTACACATATGCGGAATTTATTCTTCTTCTTAGGAACTACTACTACATTGGCTAACCAATCTGGATATTTTACCTCTCAGATCGAACTGATATTAAGTAAGCGGGTTACCTCTTTTTTGATGAATTTATTCATGGCTTTGGCAATAAAACGTTTCTTTTGTCTTATCAGAGGTATGGTGGGATCCAAACTTAACTTGTGTACGACTACCTCTATCGGGATACATGTCATATCCTCATGCGACCGTGCAAAACAATCAACATTATATTTAAGGAATTTAATAAAGTCAGACCTGAGCTCCGTGTGCAGTCATGTCCCCAAGTGGAACTTCCTTTCTAGGAATTCTTCAAACAATGCAACCTGCTCAAGCTCTTCTGTTGTGGATTTCGTTGCATCCGTCTCTTCTGGAACCTGGAAATATCTCGGCACCTGATAATATTCCGACGCCTCTGCCCCCGGCCTAACTTTATCTACTTCGGGAGTAGGTGTCGGTTCCTGTAATTGTTATGTTACGCGTTTCTTTCCTTTGCTACTGGAGACTGAAATTGCATTCATCTCCATTGCCGTTGGTTGGAAACCCCTTATTCGATTAATTCTTTTGGGTATTGGAAACTTTAGTAATTGATGATATGTTGATGGTACAACTTTCATCTCGTGCAACCATGACCTTCCCAGAATGACGTTATATCCCATACCACCATCTACAACTTTGAAGAGAGTTGTTTTTATTACTCCTTTGGCATTTGTAAGTAATAAAATTTCTCCTTGGGTTGTCATCCTCGCGAGGTTGAATCCGACGAGGAGCTTTGTGGCCGGAATAATGTTCCCGGTGAGTTTAGCTTGCTCCAATACTATCCATTATATGATATTAGCCGAATTTCCTGGATCCATTAGAACACGTTTAATCTTAAAATCTAGCACATTTAAAGAAATTACCAGTGCGTCATTGTGTGGTAGCAACAATCCATTTGCGTCTTCCTTCATAAAAGTTATATCGTCTTCTCGGAGCCTTTTGCTATGAGTTATTGACACTTTTGTCTTTTTTGCTGCCGAAAAGGTTACCCCGTTGATCTCGTTTCCTCCGAAGATCAATTGATTGTTTGGTGCGGGGGATCTTCTCCTTCTTTCAAGGGTACACATTGTCCCGGTTATGAACCATAATTGTTCTTCGCACGGTCACTCAAGAATTCTCATTCTTCAATAATGTTGCCACTTTTTCCCTGAGGTGCCGACAGTCCCCCGTCCGGTGGCCATTCGTCCCAAGGTATTCACACCATAAGTTGGGATACCTTTGGCTGGGATCGGTTCTCATCGGTTTCGAGAACCGTGCTTCTTTGATGTTTCTCATGGCTGATACCAACTCCACTATACTGACGTTAAAGTTGTATTATGATAATTTGGGGTAAAAAGGATCTCGTGACCCTGACACTTCTTTATCCTGTAGTGTTCTATTGTTCCAAACGCGATCAGTCCTTATGTCCATGGCGAACCTGTCTGCTGCTCAGAAGCCTCTGCCGCGGCCTTCGATCCTTTCATAGGGAAAAAATCGGCCCCTCGAAGTCCGTCTGTCCATGTCGTAATCGTCTTTTGATTTTTCTCTATTCTTCTCCCATCCTTTGGTCGACGATGGAAAACCAACATGCCCACTTGTTGCTCTTGAAAGACCCTTACCCGCTTCAACGACTTGTTCCTCTTGTGCATCATCGGGAGTTGTCTCCCGAACATGTCGAGGGTACTTCCTGTCATGCACGAGTGTGTCGTCATTCCCCTCATTGTGGGTGTCACTGATTGAGTCCTCAAAATGAGGATGGTCCTTTCGAATCTCGGGATTGTGCGTGTTGTTAACAATGTTATCTGCCATTTGTTATGATTTTTTCTAGGATAAAATAATCAAATCACGTTAGTAAAAAAAAGACAAGGATCAATTTAATCGCACGACTGTCTAGGCCCCACAGTGGGCGCCAAACTGTTTACCCGTAAAACGGTATAGTTGAATTTATACATGATTTCTGGATAAGTGAATTAATTTGATCCTGAAATAATAAAATAATTAAAGAATTATGCAATACTTAGTCTTGAGATGGAGACGAAATAACAGAAATAGTGATTCCGGTAATAGGGTTTCGGGCACAACAACAATGAAATCAAAAGGCAAGAAGATAAGATTGTATTAAGCTTTGAATAGAATGTTGCATGAGTTTCTCAGAGAAATTTGCTCAGTGATAACATAACTCACTATTTATAGCTATGTCTAGGGAAGGAGGTCATAGGATCTGCCCCCTCTTTAATGTCAATTAAGAGGGTCATTGATGAAGATGTAACAATAAACATAAATGCCAAATTTTCTGTAACGGGCAATTATTCTTAATGTCACGGTATATTCTATATTAAATGCTACTAGGTGAAGAGTATTCATCATATCTTTATGAGCGTTATTCTTTCCGGTGCCAAACGGAATAGTTGTTTTCAGCCTTGGCCATCCCCCCGTCTTGGGTTCCGTGTGTCCCTTTTTTGGATGGCCCCGTGTCATAGCATATTTTATCATATACAGCTGTCTTACTTAGAAACAATTTAACTTTAAACTTCTCACAACGATATACTTAATGAGATAAATTTCTGGCCACATAAATTCTCGCGGCTTGTTAGATCACAAGTTGCAAACGTATTTCTTTTATTTTTATATCTTGTACCTAGTTAGATACCACCACATAAATTGAGATGAAGGAGAAATTTATTTTTTATGGCATTATGATATTGTTGGGCATTAGTGGGGTTTGACAAAGGGTTTATTTGCATGGTAACTATATAGAAATATATTATCAATGGGGATTATAGAGCTCAAATTCATAGCATACCACAATTCAAATTATTTTTTGTGTGTGCGCGTTTTCTTTTTTGCTTTTTGACATGACTACAAATATTTTAGCAATGAGTGCAAGCTGCAAAATGTAGATGGATACTAGATTGCTACTTACATAAATAGAATCAAAATGACATAGACTGAACACCATTGGCGTCTTGCACTCGATACCTTTTTTTCTTTCCTTTGAGAAGAAATAAATGAACAATAATTTGCATCAAGAACAATAAAGAAATAGTGAGATTTGGTTGATCTGAAATATGTCCGACCTAAAAATTCAAAATAATGTGGGACATTATTATATAACTCAATAGAGATCATAGTTTTTGGTTAAAGAATGTATATAAGTTGGACAAAAAAAAAGCGCCTTTAATGCATGTGTAGACAACTTATAATTGGACAAAACACACCTTATAATGTTAGGGAAAAATAAAAGGTAAAAAATTATCTAAGTAGTAAACTTCTCTGCACAAAATACTTTAATTCTCTTTGGATTTGTTTCATATATATCAAAAAATAAAAAAGAATCCCAAAATCAAGGGAAGGGTATCAAACATGCTTCGAATGGAAAATACATGTAAAAGAATTCTCTACCTTAGTTCTTACTACTAAATAATGTCAAAATGGCTGATCAATTCTTGAAAAAGAGTGATATATGTGCTTCTTCGTATGTCATTATGTAAAATTCCCAAAACGACATAGTCCTAGATAGGTTCATGTAACATCGTTAATTGGAATAGAACAAGTGAAAAATGATAAAAACAGCTAGCTCCCTTCCTTGAGAAGACAGAAGCCTAATTACACAACCAATTCTATGCCATTTCAAGAATTACTCTCGTTTTGCATTTACTATGAGCCGAGCTGGATAATTACTCCATATGGTACTAGGTATACTTGTGATATTTTAAGCAATGTGTGCAACTCTCATTTTTAATTCCGTACTTAATTAAACTGTATCGTTAAATAAGTTGAAAACGCTGAACTAACTTCCGCAAATACTCATTACATTTATATTTGTAGTCTTGTACATTATATGGCCCCAAGTGACATAACATTCACATGCTCTTACTTCTTAAAACGCGATGCCACAAATGAGTTAATCAATATTAAATACTCACATAAATAATGACAAATTAACAGCACAAAGACACAAAATAAGTGTCTTAAATACGTACCTTACTAGATAACTAAAAAGAGGGATAGATGCCATTTTGGCATAATAAATATTCACCCCGGTCCACTTTAAGTAATTTTCGGGTTCTTTTCACATATATTAAGAAATTTACATTTTAACATTAATTATAATAAAATTGACCATATTAACCTTAATTTACTCATTGAAAATATAACAAATTAATCGTAGGCTCTTTACTTCAAAGATAATTTTGGAAAGAAAAAATTAGTTCTTTCTTAATATCCGAAAAGAATTGAATATTTTAGACTACAAAAAAAATCAAAAAATTATTTAAAATGGATCGGAGGGAGTTTGAGAAGTTCTCATGGTTCCCTAATTCTTTTCACTCCCTCTTTGTCTTTCTCTTCCCCATCTAATGAAAAAAATATAAATAAGTAATCTCAGCTAAAAACTAAATAATTTTAAGAAAAGTGGATGCGAGAGATTTCATAATAAATTTAAGTCGTATACTTCAGAAATTCGAGAGTATAAAACTTTTATAGTGTAAGCGAATTCTAAACATATGATAATAGATTAATTATTAATTTGTCAGACAACAAATTAATGTATATTCCAAAAGTTTACTCATGTCACTTGAAATTTTCGCAAATGAATCTTCTCTTTACGACCCTGGCTTTGATAGAATTTGTCTTTGATTGAGATTTCAATTGAATTGTACTATTATTCTATAATAATAATAATAATGGTAATAATAATAGCAATAATATAATAATTATATAATATAGATTTAAAGTATAAATCATAGAGTTTCCTCGTTGAAAGGAAATTTGAAACCATAAAATCCAGCAGCAAGGGCCATTACAAACGCGCCTCTGACATCAATACCATTCTTCCAAACACTCTCATTGGCTTTTACTCGTCACTGGAAAATTTAATTGGCCCGTGTGTAATACGCGCTCAAATGCTCGTGGAGCAGCATACCTCAACGAAACAAGATTAGATTAAACCAGAATCCTATAAAAGCTTCAATAGCATTTCCTTCGCTTATTCACCTGTTCGCCATTCATCTTTTCATTTCCTATAGCTAAATAAAAATACGACTACATACATACATATATATGCATGTTCGTGTATATATGAAATCTATTAGTTGATCAATTTCCAGATAATTCAGAGTTTTTTCCCGGAAAGTTTTGTTTTGGGGAAAATTTAATTTGATTGAAGATTGAGAAGGGATTTAGGGGAAAAAGGAATGGCACAAGCAGTGGAAGAATGGTACAAACAGATGCCAATAATCACGCGTTCCTATCTCACTGCTGCTATAGTCACCACCATCGGTTGTTCTCTTGAGGTATTATAATCCATCTTAAGGAACCAAACATTAGATTTATCAAGATTAGATCTTTATTGTTTTCTTGTTTGAGGATTTCTGTATTTGGGCAGGAATGTTCGTTTCAAGGTTTTTATTGATATGGTTGTGGGGGTGGGGTGGGTGGTAATTTGGGATGTTGGAATTAGGGTAGAATGGATACAGAGGATTTATATAGCTGCCACCAATTAATTTGGTATTGTGGCATAGTTCATTGACTTTTGTGCGTTTCATGAAGCTGACTCTAACTAATTTAGGACTGAGAGCTTAGTTGATTCATGATTAATTGATAATGCAGATTATATCTCCTTATAACTTGTACCTGAACCCCAAGTTGGTGGTGAAGCAATACCAGGTCTGGCGCCTCATTACAAATTTTCTCTACTTCCGGAAGATGGGTAATTTCTCCTCTCCAGCAGCTTGCTTTTTGTTTCCCAAAAGATTATTTCCTCCTTCAAGCTTAGTGATAATTACTTTGTCTTAATGAGGCACAACTTTATTTGAACAGCCTTGCATCTTTGAAGCCTTTATTGCCTGGGCTCTTTTGTTCAATAGCTATCGTGGCTAAATACTGGGTTTAGCTAGATTTAATCCATAATGGAAAGTGGAAACTAGGCTTATCCTTGCCTCCTATCTAGTGCAGTCTGTGAATTTCCTGCTAATCCTCTATACAAGTTGCTCTTTCAATTATGTATTTTATTTGCGGTGCATCAAAGATTACGAGATGAAGGCAGAGTCACTTATTTTGAGGAACACAGCAACATGGCTCTTTTTTCTACCTTATTCTGATGTCCTTTTTCTTTATTGTGTTTTCAGACTTGGACTTTCTCTTTCACATGTTTTTCCTAGCTCGGTACTGCAAGCTTTTAGAAGAGAACTCCTTCAGGGGAAGGACAGCAGATTTCTTCTACATGCTCCTGTTTGGTGCCACTGTTTTAACAGGAATTGTTCTTGTGGGGGGGATGATACCTTACGTGTCAGAGTCGTTTGCAAGGATCATATTCCTTAGCAATTCACTGACATTTATGATGGTTAGATCCTCTGCAGTAGAACTCCATTTCTGACTCAGCATTTGTGGTGTGTCTTACCTTTTCCTTTTTCATTTCTTTTGCTTCTTTCTGTTTGTAGGTTTACGTATGGAGCAAGCAAAATCCGTTTATCCACATGAGCTTTTTGGGTCTCTTTACTTTCACAGCAGCTTACCTTCCATGGGTTAGTGTCTATTACTCTATCCATCATATTTTGCTTTCACAGTCTTCAGCTTTTAACTGCGGAAGTTGCTTCACCTGTGGTTTGTCTGGTAGAATCTTTGTGTTTCTTCTGCTAGGTATGACATTAGCAATTTGCCATTTCGTTGATGCAATCTTAAGTAGGCTGCACTTACTCCAGATGTTTCCTCACTAGAGCTAAGCTGCTAAAGCCTCTCTAAAAGTACATGCTGCAACCAGACACATCGCAGAACTCACTTGGTTTTTTTTCATCCGACATTTTACGTGAAAGAGCTACACTTCAAAGCTCATGCCTAGTGGATTTGGTTTTTCTTGTTTCTATGTGCTAGGAAGGATTTGGCTCAATGCATTTTACAGATGAAAATGAACGTATAAACAAGGGAAACCACATATTCTCTTTCTGATTCAAAGGACTTGTGCATTTTGGCACAGAGGATGTGTGTTGCATGGTCTACTTATGCTGGCATGGTCAGGGAGGTTTCTGATGTGAATTACTAGGAGATAATCATTTATTTGGAGACAGTACTCTGTTCAAAATCTGTTAGATATCTTCTCAACCGTACTTTTCCATGACAGCAGTGGATTTTGAACTTGAGGATGGCTTTCACAGGCATAGAACTTGGGAAAATAATTTAAGTTTGATAGCAGGTGTGACAACTAATTAGGACAAATGCTAAAGTTTTAAAGATTAACGGTCAACTCTCAAAGAAAATATGCAGGGCAAAGGAGTATGTTACACGAATGTCGTAAGTTGATAGTTTAAAGGACCACCTATTAGATGGTTGCAGTCATGTCTACCTGTTAATATGAGCAATCCTTATAACTTGTGGCTTTTTACTCGTCTAGGTACCTAATCTCTACTTCTGGTTACTTGGGAGAAAGAGTTAAACTACCTGGAATTTATAGTTTTTAAAGAAGACTTCATAGGTTGCAATTGGGGTAAAATATTTTGTAGTTGCTAAATGTGAGCTGTCAAACCCGAAGGTTACAGCAGTTCCATTAAACTACCTGGAGTTTACCTTTAAAGGTATTTGTATCAACTTGGCAAATCAGGAATTTATAAGCTATGTTTTTAAAGAATTAATAGGTTGCAATTGGGGTAAAATATATTGTAGTTGCTAAATGTGAGCTGTCTAACCTGAATGGTTACAGCAGATCCATTGCGAAAGTATCTTTCCCCTTCATTCCGATTCAAATGGATTTGGATTTGGGATGGTAGGCCCCTTATTCATTTAGTTGTGGGTGTAGCATATGCAATCTTAGGTGGTGTTTTGCAGTCAAGATGGTAAATATCGCAGTATGTTGATTTTGATATGCTCAACTCATTGGCTGTCATTATTATGTGACTGAAGGGGCTATTTCCAGAGCAATTTTCATGTAGTCTTTCCATGTTTTTTGTGTATAGGATCTAACTGGCTTGAAACCCTCTCTAGGACATATTATGGAGTTCTTGGTCAACATAGTCTTGCACAAGAAAAACACAGAGAAATCTAAAAATTTGTCCCTTAGATATAACTCAGCCATTAGTGTCTCGAATCACTCAGATATATGAGAGACAATGATGTTCTTTCTTGAGAGGACTGCTAAACGAATAGTGACATGCTTATAGAAACACTTAATTGTTGAGTTAGAATAGAATAAGGAATCTAGGATACTAATATTTAAACGAAGGTCACAATCTTTTACTTGTTTCTTGAAGTGGCAATCCACTTGCAGTGAAGTTTGATATGTGTACTTGTGGCGGATAACTTAATCACACTTCTTTCCCCTTGTTGCAGGTTCTTCTGGGCTTCTCTGTGCTTGTTGGTGCCAGTGCTTGGGTGGATTTACTGGTACACTTCTTGCTGACTTATGTGCTTGTATTAGGTTTTTGCTGGTTTCATTCTTACCTATATAGAAAAAAAGGTTTTACTTGTTTCATTCAACAATATGAAACTTTAAGAGGTTTAAAGTTACACGGTTCTTACTCCTGGTTGAGCCTTTCTGTTGGATATCTTGCCTGAATCTTAGATAGAAATCCTGCCAGCCACGATTTTTGATTTTATCATTTAGCGAGAGAGCTTCCACTTCTTTTTTGCTTTCCCTTACTTTAAGGATGCGCCTTCACCAACCAGCAATATTCATATTTTCTGCTGAGGATTTAGCCAAAAGTGAGGTGACCGAAAACTGGATGCTGATACCCTAGTATATTCTAGGCAAGGCAAAGCAACTCTCATTTTTTCTTAATTTTTAAATTTTGAGAATATTCTAGGCCTAAGCAAAGCAACTCGGTTGAACTAGGGAGGGCAAAGTCTAGCATTTTAAGGCATATTAGGCCCCATTTGTTTTTTTTAAGATTAAGACGTCTGAATCTGAATACACATCTTAATATCAAGACGTGTATTAAGATTAAGACATCTGAATCTGAATACACATCTGAATATATTAAGATGTGTATTAAGATCTGAATAGAAATAATTAAAGATTGTTTGATTTTTAACATCTGAATATATAAAATTTATTTGAAAATTAATAAACATAAAATTCAAATGAAATAACTAATCTTATATTCTATCAATAAAATATATAATTTTTTAAAATATGATAGTTGTTGGTGGTGATGGCTAACGGGTGAATGCCGACTGGAGGCGGTGGTTGGTGGTAGTTTTGGTTGATGATGGTGGTTCATGCTAGTAACTAGTAGTGATGGCGATTATGATTGAGGATGGTGGTGGTGGTTGGTGATAGTTAATAATGGCGGGTGGTAGTAGTTGTGACTGAGGAAGATGGTGGTGGTGGTTGGTGATAGTTAATAATGGCGGGTGGTAGTAGTTGTGACTGAGGAAGATGGTGGGTGGATAGTAGTAGGTTATAATGATGGGCAGTGCCGACTGTGGTTGTTGATAGTGATGGGGTGATCAGTTGTGGTTGTTGATGGTGATGGTGATTGTGGTTGTGGTTGTTGATGGTGATTGGGTGATCAGTTGTGGTAGTTGAGGTGGATGAGTGTTGATTGTGGGTGAGAATGATGGTGGTCGGAGTGGTGAGGATAGTGGGTGGTGATGGTCAATAATGGTGGCGGCTATGATTGAGGATGATGGTGGTGTAGTGGTAATGGAGGTGGTGGTGGTGGTGGGGTAGTGGTGGTGGTGGCGGCATGGTGGTAGTTGATAATGATAGGAGGTGACGGTAGTTAATAATGAATATGTGATAGCATCTTAATGAAATTAAGTTTCTGTGATAAATCTTAATCATATAGACCTATTCAAACCCATTAAGTGGTTGTGAAGTAAAAAAAACAAACACACTTAATGATTAAGATCTGAATAATTAAGATTCAGACTTTAAAAACAAACGCACTTAATGTCTGAGATCTGAATGATTAAGATTCAGACCTCCATTAAGTGCAAACAAATGAGGCCTTACTGTTTTGGCTTACCAACTTTTCCTCATGCATTTCTTATATAATGAAATTTGAAATGGATATTTAAACTCATGGATTTTTGTACAGTTACTTTTGACTAGTTTCCTCTGTTGTCACAATACAGTATTATTCTAAAGGATGCTTTTCTTTTTATGCCAGTACTCTGTTACCTGTACCTTGGTTTTTTAAAACTCCTTTAGAGAAGTTTGAATATTCCTATTTCCTTCCATTTATTGTCTATGACATGCAATTTTGTGCTAGACTAAAAGTGAACATTCTTGTTTCAGGGAATGATTGCAGGCCATGCTTATTATTTCCTGGAAGACGTCTATCCACGAATGACTGGTCGTAGACCCCTGAAAACACCAGCATTTATCAAAGCAATGTTTGCTGACGAGCCGGTAGTGGTGGCTCGGCCAGCTAATGTGCGTTTTGCTGCTCCTCCTGTCGATGAAGTTCCACAAATTCGATGAGCTCATTATATAAGTAGAGCAGTGGCACTGGCTTCAGTTTCTGTAAATTGACCCTAGATATTTGATTGGAGGGAATCAAGGTGATGGTTGGTATTGTCGATGATGATTGTGTTGGTTACCTGTCTTCGTTCCTTGTCAAATTGTTGGTGTGTTGTTTACACTTTGCAATTTCGGTTTGAAGATGCTTTTTGTAATTTAGACCTGGATTGGAGAATTGCGGGCTGGTAGGGAAAAATTACTTTTCTAACAGAAATTAATTCATTAATGTATACATGAATGGAGCGTTCGTTTTCCTCTCTCTTGGTCTTACAAATCGATTGTTTGGTGTTACTTTTCCTGCCAGCCGATTTTTGATTTTTGGTATTAGAGGGCTACATTATTAAGTTTTAACCAAGAATTTATTTTGTTCAGTTTGGGAGTAGTTTATCCATCGACAAGCGGAGAACCAAAAATTTATCAGTTTGCCGTATTAGAAAAAAAAAAAACAAAACTGTGTTTTTGTTGATGCCGTAAATTAGAAACAACTGACTACCCAGGCCTTTGATCTAGTGGTTAGATTGAAGCGTATGATTCGAACTTTGTTAAACGTAAGTTACAAGCGTGGACTCTGCCGCATATAAAAACATGATATTTAACGAGGAGAGGAGCACGCCTTCTAGTCATCGAATTTCAAGGCACACTGGCTCTCCAGGATTTCTCAGTTAAAGAAAAGATACAAGGGAAAAAGGAAAATAAACAACAAAAAAAAAGTGCTCTAGCCTAGTAGGTAAATAGTCACTACAGAGGGCATTGCCATTATTCAAATGGTGAAAGTTACATCCGTACGATCTTACAGTATAGGAAATGCTCAAATGCAGAACATCACAGTTAGAATGAAAACAGTACAAAAGATGACATTGAGGTAACCCTGTTGCATCATTACATCAGGACTTCGATACTTTTCACTAACTTGTGGAACAATTAATAACCAAAATGTTAAAGATTCATCTGATGCTTCACGCCACAACCACAGAAACAATACAGTGTAGGTAAAACAGCTTAAGCATTGTTCAACAACTGGGGAAAGAGTTGACATCATTGGCCTTTCTACAAAATTAATGCACCTGGATCCTTTTCGCAGCTCCACTTTTGCTGCAGAACTCCACTTAGTTTCTGCAGTGCCAACCATGTGAAAGTGTAGGACTGACGATAAATGTCTGCTGCAGCTAACTGATTGGGTGGTATTGTGCAGATACTCTTTTTGGAGGCAATTTTCGCAGGATGTATAGCACAAGTGCTGAAGGAAGAATTTCTACCAGCTGCCACCGAGAAGAATGTGATCAGAGAGAGAGAGAGAGAGAGAGAGAGAGAGAGAAGGCAAGCGTAAGGAGCATGGAATAACGAAAATACGGAATAAGGCACACCAGGTAGTATATCAGATTCAGAACAGGATGGTCCAAGACATCAAGAGATGCGTCAGGATCAAAAGCAGATAACACAACCTGCAGTGAGCCACAAATTAGACATAGCAAAGACGCTCATGCGCACGAAAGTAACTACTGTTTAGAGATTTGAGGCAGGTCTGGCTCTTTAATTCAAAGCAACATTTACTTTAAACCTGATTTACTTTCCCTTTTCTTGATCATGTTCCTATTATAAGGTTCCCTTTTCATTTCTTTTATTTTTTCCCAGGGAGTAGTTTGGGTCATTTTCGGCTGAAGCCTCCATGTTTTCACTCTTACAAGCAAAAGCACCAACACGTTTCCCTGTTTGGAACTCCCCATGGGAAGCTAAGAGTACCTCATTTTATTTACCAGATTGCATAACTTTATAATGGAGCTAGGACGATATTATACTACGGATAATAAAATGTTGACCAGCATTGAGAGAAGAGCAAACATATGCATAAAGCCTTACCACAAAGCAGCTAATGAGGAAACAGGTGAAACATATGGCAGTCACAGATCCAACCTGCAATCATTGCATACATCATATTATGTGAACCAATTTAGAGCAAGAGATGTTAAAAACTACAAGTCATGCATTATCTATCATGTTATGCATGTGGTAAGCAACATTGAGCTAAATGAAACTTCAGATATTAAAGGTGACGTAGAAGAGGTTGTTAGAATAAGCAGATAGACCATGAAAATGTTTTCTGGAGATTGGCCACTAATTATCAATTAAGAAAAGAAAACAGACACTCCGTTGGTTCACCAATAATGACAAAATTTTTATCTCTTCGTAAAAACCATAAATTAAAATTGCGTTTCCATTTTATCACACCAAACTTAGATATACTTCCGCCTGTTGATTATTTCAGCAGAGAAGAAAAGGAAAGAGTAGTTTGTTTTCAGTTAATGCTGATTATGAAGATGATAATCTAGCAAGTATTCTGAGAGTGTGAAGCGGAGTACTTCCTTACAAGTTTATTTGGGGCAATGCCTAGGAGCTGAATACAAGGATTCAGGGGTGTGAAGTGTGATGGGGAAGTAAATCTTTTTTTGAGTGTGGATAAAAGAGGTGTCTCCAGCTTGCATACACCTCGACTATTCTATCGGGCAACTATATCCTCCCACCTACGGGGATAAGAAGCAATCACCCAACATTGCCTCTACTGAGGTACAGTGAGAAGTTAGTGAAAGATGTGAAAGGAAATCAGCCCCTTGAAAGAAGCGATATCTCTCATATGGGTAAAGGATGAACTTAAAAATAGAGTTCGACATGGATCCTTATCATGAATTCCAATTGAACAAATGATTAAGTTAAGAAGTAGCTTGTTATGGGAATTTTATTATGAGATAAAGAGGATGCATCTGTTAGATTGTCAACTATGAGCAAACAATAGGGGACTAGGTGTGGAAAGCTTTAGACGATTGATAAGTGTCTTATGTCTAATGGTTATGGAGATTTAATACCAACAAACTGGAGATGTGGAAGGGGGGATCAACACATAATATGGAATTGATGGACAACGATGAACTAAAGCAGCAGCCACATCTTCTTATGGAGTTTACAGTAGGGAGACAAATAGGAAATTCTTGGAGAGATTTTGAAGACAAATAGGGAGACTTCAAAAGAGAATGCTGGAATCTTCAACCTTGAATAAATTATCAACACTCAGCACGGAGTGCTAGTGTGGTAATACTTAAATTAGCCAGAGTGATAGTAGGGGATCATTAGCCTGACTCCCTTCTTTGTATGTCAATGATGACAGGAAAATCCTTAGTTAAAGCACACTATGTTTGTTCTTAAGGAGAATTCTGGTCTATTGGCTCAAAGGACATGGAAGATGACTTGAAGGACGAGAGCTAGTTCCGACGTGGCTGGTTTTGGATAGTACCCCTACATGAAGCATGTGTACATATAACAGCCTGCAGAGGGGAGTATTTCACTTATTTAGCAGACACAACTACTGCAAAGAAGACTGTAAATTCATCTCAAAAATTTGGTGTATGCTTCTAAACCTGTTTGGGATTTTTCTGATGATGCCCGGGAATCTGCTAGTGGCTGTAAACAGTTGGCATGGCAGAAGATGAAGAAACAGAGGAAGTTATGGAGCCTCTATTTATATTTTGGATGGTCTGGATAGAAAAGAACCACAGATGCTTTTAAGGATAAAGCATTATGCTTATCTCTTGTAACACTTAAATGCTTAAAGAACATGAACTTTCGTTGTAGCCCAATGCAGTGACTGATATTGACCATGTAGTGGAGATCATTGACTCCTTAGATTCTTAAAGTAGTAAATTCCACAGCAACTTCAGTATACTCTTAGCACCTTGTTGGTGCTGCAGATTGTTAATAAGATCTTCCTTTAATTATCAAAAAGAGGACTCCAGAAAAGGGAGACACCAAAAGGGGTTCCTTAATGTTGTATATTGTAATTTGTTCTCTATCCTGCTCATGCACTTGGGCAATAAAGGCACATAATTCTGTCACTTGACATCTTCCATATACGTACAATGATTACCGTAACTACCTTCAGCTAACATGCATTGGTAGATTTCATAACTTTTAAATCCATGACGTAACAATTCGCTAAAGTTGAGTTTATGGTAACACATGATGTGACACAATCTAAATCGGAAAAAGATGGTGTGCATCAGTGTTGACACACATACAGTTTAGTGGTTCAATTAGAAAAATGTTACCCAGTCAGCACTGGATATAACTGTCACAACAAGGTTCCATCCTATCCTTGGTTTTTACCATTTAAGGAATTGATTTGAATACAGACACAATCTCTTGATTTGAATACAGACACAATCTCAGGAATAGTCTTACTCTACCTGTCCATTTGACTGTTATCCGGGCTATATATAGCAGTCAATCACTGCAAGCTAACAGTATAATATAGCAGAACGAACCCGGGACTCTTAGGACAAAGAAATTGATCAATGGAACCAGACATCAAGTCTAAGAATCCACACCCCCCCCCCCCCCCCCCCCCCCGCCCGGGGGGGGGAGAAAAAAGAGAGGAAAAAAAAGAAGAATACCCCTAACCCAAAAAAATTTTTTT
>ML389329.1:1361-56664 GCA_005239525.1 Nicotiana knightiana
AATATTATACCGAAGCCACCTAACCAACATTCGGGAGCGACAACTCATGTCCCCGTCTTTAACTTCAAAATTATGATAGAAATCACATGTTGTAATTACGGGTGCATTTCATGTGGCGTAATTATAATGTGTTTAAAACAACAAGTGCACACCATCGTTATTTGTCCCAAGGTAAATCCATAAATATCAAAAATTATTTACACACCCCATAAGCTAAAAAATACCTCTTTTAGATAAAAAAAAAACCCCAAAACCTAGAGAACAATCGAATATCGCCTCAAATAGGCATATTTAATCGTCGTGACTATAGTCATATAATCTACACTCGGGTGTGGAAACTCATGTCCCCGACTCTAACTCAAAAAATGTTAATTAAATAAGCATGTTGTAAATCGCGGGTACATTTCATGTGGCGCGGTTTGCAACGTGTCCAAAAATAACAAGTGCACGTCAATCGTGACTTGTATTAAAATAATTCCATAAATATTAAAAAGCGGAAAAAGTAAGAAAGATAAAAGCACAATAGGTTTAAAACATGTAAATAATTAGACAATTAGGCCAAATATTAATAGTTAAGCGACCGTGCCAAAACCACGAAATTCGGGAATGCCTAACACCTTCTCCCGGGTTAACAGAATTCCTTACTCGGATCTCTGGCCGCAGACAAATCAAAACAGAGTCAAAATCTCCTCGGTTTGGGATTTCAATAAATGAATGGTGTCCCGGAACAACGTCAAAAATCCGGGTGTCGACTCTGAAACTAATAAATAAATCCCAAATCCGCATAATGTCACTTAAATTGGGAAAACTCCCGTATCCGACCCTGTGTCGGAAAAAGGAGGTGTGACAAGTCCGTGTTAGGTTATGAAACTTGTTGATTTGTTTAGACAGGGCCTCGGGTGTGTTTTAGATGGGCTACGGGCTATTCCCTCCTATTTTTGGATTGTTGTTTTCAGATATCTGGTTTTCTTAACCGCGTTCGCATCCATTTCTCCGCGATCGCGAAGTGTAACTTTGGGGCAGATGATAATTATTCTATGCGTTTGCATTCTTCTATCCGTCAACGCATAAGTGTTCCTTCCCCTTCTTCACGTTCGCATAGCTCAATTCCTGGGCCATCAACTTTTCCTCTTCGCGATCGCACCCTTCTGTATGCGATCGCGTAACATCAATTTGGGCAGTGGCCATATCCTCTTTGCGATCACAATTACATTTCCGCGATCGCGATGCATTAACACGTGGGCAGAATATAAAGTACTCTATTCTGAGGGTTAGCCATTCTTAACATTTTTGGAGTTCTAGATGTCACGACCCAAAATCCAACACAGGTCGTGATTGCGCCCAACACCGGAGTCAGGCAAGCCAACAGTTGTTTACTAGTGAGGTTATCCTTATTTGACATACCAACTCCCCACTTACCAAAATTTTAAACTTTGATCATTTAAATAAAAGCGGAAACATTAACCAATTTAAATAATACAACCGAAATGATCGTGATCCAATATATACAGTCCCAAAATAAGAGCCTACAATGTGCATGCCAGGAACTAGTGTCACAAGTCAATAGGCAATCTAGTAGAATATACAAAAGATGATACAAGTTGTACTGCTGTCTGATAGGATGTAGACAAAAATAAACAAAAGATAACTCCATAGCACAACTGAGAATATCCCACAGGGAGGCAGCTCACCGTGGAGTCAGGTCCAGAATATATGTCAAGCTCCGGTCGGATAACCAGATGCTCCAGCCTCAAAACCTGTACAATTAAGTACTGAAGCGTAGTATGAGTACATAAACAGATATGTACCCAGTGAGTATCCCGCCTAACCTCGAAGAGGTAGTGACGAGAGGTCGACGTGATACTTACTAGGGTCAGACAATGTGGAATGAGTACAGGCTAACCAGTAGTAGCAGTAATGAACAGTAATAAGGAAATGAGCATCAAATAACAATCACTAGTACCCCTCGCGCCATCCTTTTTCCATGGCATACAAGCTATTTAACCTTCATTCTTCATGAAATCAACAGTTGCAATTACATGGCTTCTCACAAATTACCAAAGCATATAACAGGCTATGAGCGTACGGTCATTACGACGTGAAAGTAAATATGCACTGCCGAGGGTAGAACGGCCCGAACCATAGATGCATTTATCTGCCCCGCTCGCGAATCGAACATGCGACACAGTTAATATAATACCAAGACCACCCCCGCTCGCGAATCAAACATGCGAATCGAGTTAATATAATGTTAGAGCTACCCCGCTCGCGAATCATCCATGCGACTCAGGTTCCCATATAAATTCATGTTTAGCAGGAGATTTCCAGATAATTTAGCGGGGAACATACTAACAGTGTGAGAATTTTAGAGATATCAACTTCAAACATAACCCCTTAGGCCTTCACATGTGGGATTCGAGGACATTAGGCTACTTAATCCATATACAAGATCACAGATACAACACATAGAGCATGCTTGTGAGTCCTAAACTACCCGACAAGGTATAATAGTAGCTGTGCACGGACTCTCGTCACTTCGTGCGTACGCAGCCCCCGCAAATAAGGACAAAACCACCATTTATAATCACCTATGGGGACAATTCCCTCTTATAAGGTTAGAAATGAGACTCACCTCGTGACGAATTCACTCCCCGGACCAAGAACGCGCTCCAAACTCCGAACTCTACACCCGAGGAATCGAAACTAGCCAAAAGTTATACAAATTCATTAATTTATGCTCAAAGTATGGAAATTCTCCTACCCATTTGGTAAACACCATTCTTGAAGAAATTCTAAAATCCGACCCCCGGCCCGCATGCTCGGATTCCAATAATTCTCGAAGGAAACAGTCACCCATAGCCTAAGGACCACTAATATACGATTTTCACTCGATTTCATAGTTAATTGACGGGTAAATTCTCAAATTATTGAAGGCCCTAGGCCACTACCCAATTCTTGAATTTTCACTAATTTAGGTAGTTAATTTAGCTTATAATCCATGCATGAAGCTAATATTAGAGTAGATTTTACTTACCTTAGATGACCAGGTCGTTTGCCCCTCAACAATGGTGGAAATCGCTCCAAGAAAGAAGAAAAAGATGAGAAAAATGTGTTAAGACCAGTGTATAAAAACACACTGTCTGGATAGTGTTTTCGCACCTGCGAGCAAAGGCTCGCACCTGCGGAAATGGACTGGGGAGCCTGGGCCCGCACCTGCGGAGTGGAGACCGCACTTGTGGCTCCTTTCCTGCGGAATTTTGCCCGCACCTGCGTGAATTGGACAGACCACTGGGCGTCGCACCTGTGAGGCTGGGACCGTAGGAGCGATCCCGCACCTGCGAGGCTGGGACCGCAGAAGCGGTCCCGCACCTGTGGCTGGTCCACCGCACCTGCGGTCACACCAGAACAGGTGCACCAGCAGCTGTTTCAGCTGGTTTTTGGCCTCGTGTGGTGTCCGAGAGGCACTTGGGTCCACCCGAGCCCCCTTCCAAATATACCAACAAGTCCCAAGTCATAATACAGACTCGCCCGAGCCTTCGGAACACCCAAAACAACGCTAAAACTCAAAATCACACCTCAAAACCCCAAGAACCAATCTTAGGAACTTTAAGTTTTCTAGACTTCGCTGACAACGCGCTCGAACCGGACTATACAACTCGGAATGACACCAAATTTTGCAGGCAAGTCATAATTAACATAAGGAACTATTCCCGATCTCAGAATTCCGTTCGGACCTAGATAACACAAAAACACGTTCCAAACCAAAATAGGAACTTAAGGAACTTCTTATTTCAATATTGGGAGCTGAAATGCCCCCGGGTCATCAGAAATCCATTCCGAACATACGCCCAGGTCCAAAATCATCACGCGAAGCTACCGAAACTGACGAAACTCGATTCCGAGGTTGCTTACCCAAATTGTTGAAGTCAAACTTGGCCTTAAAGGCCAAACTTAAGGAACCAATTGTTCCTATAGCACTCTAAACATCTCTAAATCCCGGACCACCAGTCCCTGTAAGTCATAAATTATAATAAGCCGCTATGGGAAGTTTCATTTAGGGGAACAGGGTCCTATAACACAAAACGACCGACCGGGTCGTTACACTAGAGCTCGGTTTTGAGCGATTCTTTATGGTTTTTTCAAGCAAATCGATTGGGTAAGTGTTCTTCACCTAGAATTTATTATATTCCATGCTTTTATCTTTATTTTTATCATTAAATTAGTTTTTTGAGTTGAGGAAAAATGGGGATTTTGAAGAAAACTTTCAAAATGTAAAATGATGATTTGAGGGACGAAATGGTATCAAAATTTGATAATTTTTGTATGGTTGAACTCGTATCAGTATGGGTGTTCGGATTTCGTAAAATTTGTCGAGTTCTGAGGTGCAGTCCCGAGGGTCGACTTTTTGGTTGATTTTTAGTTTTGATAAAGATTGAGGCTTTATTATACATAATAGTTTCTTATCAGTTTTATTTGTGCTTTGAAGTTGTTTTGGCTAGATTTGAGCCGTCCAAAGGTTATTTCACCCGAGAAGTTCATTTTTGAGTAACAATCTATCTTCTTTGAGGTAAGTATCTACCCCTTAGGATTTGAGTCTCCTGTGCTAATTGTATCGTGTAAAGTCCGTGTACGCGAGGTGACGAGTACGTGCTCGGGTTTATTTGTGGAAAGTTGACCTTTTAGGGCTCTTAGGTCTATATGTTCACTAGATATGAAGTTGTTTTGCTATGATTGAGTTTCCTGTTTACTAGTTTCGCCTCTACATGCCTTAATCACTTATATGACTTAACGGAAGTTGTTACCTTTTCTATTGTCATGCTATCCCTCCCTAATCACTTCTCTTTAATTGAAAGTATACTTATCTTTTCTGTAATTGTTCATCCTTAATTGGGGTTATGATTATCTTTCTGCTGCTTATCCTTAGTTGAATTTGTTGTATCTATTTTGTAATTTCTCATATCCTATATCTTAGTTGACTTATCCTTATTTGGAATTATTGACTTCTTTTATCTCCCTTGTTGTTGAATTGTACTTTGTGGGATCGTTGTTACATATTATTTCTTCCTTGTTGAACTATTCTTAGTATGACTAGTATTCTCTATTTTGTTTATTCTTTATGAACTAGTTCTACCTTCCCTTTGTGATTGAGAGCTCTTGAATTGATTTATTCCCCATACTCTTGTGTCATTGTTGTTGTTGTACTCAGTTTTGTGATGCACAAGGTTTTTGCCATGCGATTGTTATTGTGATGCACGAGGTTTATGCCGTGAGGTTGTTATTATGATGCACGAGGTTTCTGCCGTGCGGTGGGTTGTGTTGCACGAGGTTTCTGCCTTGCTATTGTTACTATTGATTATGCATATGCGACATGACAAGGCGGGCTCTATCTGTGTATTTGCGCATGTGGCGAGACAAGGTGGGAATTATACTATGCATGTGTGGCGAGGCAAGGTGGGAATATTACTATGCATGTGTGGCGAGACAAGGTTGGCATACTTTATTATTGCACATGTGGCGAGACAAGGTGGGCTATATCGGGAATTGATTGCGATGACTTGTGATGGACTGGAGGCATTCTGGTTGTTGATATTGTATAGTGGCGTACCTACCTGTGTGAGTTTTATCTTGTGAACCATTATGGGAAAACTTTCTTACGTGCTGTCCATTTTCTCTATACTTACAAGCTGGCATGAACTATATTAGGACACTTGCACAAGCATACACGTAGTTAAACACTCCTATCGGTTTAAGATGATGGATCCTGATATTGTTGAGTATTGATGCACACCCTTGTCTACTTGACTTCTATGTGAGAATGGTTCTATTGGCACGAGCGCCATCCGTGCGGTACTAGTTTAAATGAGGGTACAAGATGTCAAGTGTTTTGGGTTCATAAAGTGGGACCCGTGACTTCTGTATATTTTGAGGTTTGGTACCTCGTGATAATTATTGGATAAAATATGATGTGAAAGTGGTTATTCTCATCTAGTTGCTACCTGTTTTTCTTTTAATTGTGATCACCGAATTTAGACTGTGTTGAGCTTACCTTATTGTGTCATTACCTATTGTGTTCCGTAGCTTGCTGTTGTTTCAATTTCTTATTGCAAGTACCATATTATCGTCGTCATTATGCGTAGTTTTGTGGAGATATCATATTCTGTTAGTACTACACTTATATTGATCATGTTATTTAGTCCATTAGATATCTTGATTGTTCCTCGTCGTTACTCTACTGAGGTTAGTCTTGATACTTACTGGGTACCGCTGTGGTGTACTCATACTACGTTTCTGCACAATTTTTGTGCATATCCAGGTATTTCAGAGTCAGTCGATCATTAGCAAGCTGTACAAATCTTACTGTGGAGACTCAAGGTAAACCTGCTGCTACGTTCGCAGGCTTCAGAGTCACCTTCTGATTTTGTATTTACATTGTTTATGCTTATTTTGAAACAATTGTATTTATAGGTTTTCTAACAAACTCTATTGAGCTTATGACTTGTACTGCCAATTTTTGGATTGTAAATTTGTATAGAGATTTCTATTTTGAAATTGTGAGATGTTAGTTAAATATTGTTGTTATTTCAGTTAATATTTTGCTTACCTAGTCCCTAAGACTAGGTGCTATCACATCCTCCTAGGGGGGAGATTTGGGTCACGACATGTTCTTTTTTTTTTTTCACTTAACATTAGTATCATTTCTTCAGTTAATTCTCATGAAGATATTAATATAATAAAACTAAAAGAGAATAAGAAAGATAGAGAGATCGAAGAAAGAGAGAGAGAGCTAAGCGGGAATTCCCTACTTAATGCCTAATACAAAAGGATATTCATTAATACTAATTTGTATATAATTGGTAAATTGTATATCAATTTGTAATTAAGTTAAAACCTAAACAGTGAGGGTAAATAAGTTTCTAATGCAGTACATATAGGTAAAAATCCCTTCTTTAATCATAATCCTCCAATATTCTGAATTTGCTGCCTGACTAATTTGACTTTCACGCTGCATTGGACCCATTAAGAGAAAAGTGCTCCATACTAATAATTTTTCCATTTTCAAAACACGGAAACCTTATTGTGTTTAATAATGTAATCAATCCCATCACATCCCTGATGGTAGATGAGTAAGTTATGTTTTGTCACGACCCAAAATTCCTAAGGTCGTGATGGCGCCGGACATCATTGTCAGGCAAGCTGATCATTAATTAATTGAAATAATTTCCGATTTACGCATTTATGAAAAACATTTCCTTGCACCTTATTACATATTAACTAAATAAAAATCCGTTAAGTAAAACAATAGTTTAAATATTACACTTTAACAAATATATCCCAACACATCCCAGAACCCGGTGTCACAAGTACATGAGCAATTTCTAAGAATTTATAAAATCACCACAAGCATGTCCGAAATACAAATTGGACAAGAGAGTTTTAAAATGAAAGTAAATACAGTATGAGGGAGACTCTGTCAGCTGCGGATCGCCTCCGGATGATGCAGCTCACCTAAGTCTCCGAATCCTCCACATTGCTATGAAAGTACCTGTGCAATAAAATGCACAACAAGTGTAGCATGAGTACAAAATAACATGTACTCAGTAAGTCGCCCGCCTAACTAGAGAGGTAGTGATGAGAGGTCAAATTAGATACTTGCTAAAAGTCAATTTAGAATATTCAAGTATGACACTAAGCATGATTATCATAGGCAATTTATTAAAACCAGGAATAAATATTATCAAATCCGTTCACATTTAACACTTTATATCTTCATCATATTGATAAGACTTAATCAACATGGGTGATTTAATCAAATAACAATTAATCAACGGGAAGGAACAACTTCTTCCAAAATCTTTTTAATAACTTTAAATCTCTGTCATTTCAATTGACAACTTAAAATTTTAGGCCAGTAATCAGGCAAAAATCATAGCAACCACGCAGTAAATATCATGCGCAAGCAATGCCGAGGGTCGAACTGCGTGAACCAACAATAATAAACTGTGCACTGCCGAGGGTCGAACGGCTCGAACCATAGATGCATTTATCTGCCCCGCTCGCGAATCGATTATGCGACGCAGTTATACATAAAATAATAAGGCTATCCTGCTCGCGAATCATACCTGCGACTCAGGTGCTCACATGAGTACACACAAATACAGGGTCATCCTGCTCGCGAATCATACATGCGACTCAGACACCCAAAGTTACACATGTTCACACAATAAGTCCATATTTTTATCAAGAAAGCAGTTTTTCTCAGGAAAGTGGTAAAATTCTTCTTAAAGGAACATGAAATATAGCTTTTAAATCTTTATTTTGAAACACATTTGTCAAGTTTAATGATATTCCATAATATAACCCTACCGGGTATACAATTATCCACAAAGAAATCAATTCTCTTTCTAGATGATTAAGAAAAATGAACTCTAGTCTTCTTCAGATATTCAATTACGATTTTGATTATATTAGATGTTTAATATTTCAGGCAGGAATACACCACACGTAAGGAATGCTAGTGGGTCCTAGACTACCCGGACATGGCATAATAGAAGCTATGCACAGACTCCCATCACCTCGTGCGTACGTAGCCCCCGAAGATAATAGCACATACTTAATTAATTCACCTAGAGGGACAATTCCCCCTCACAAAGTTAGACAGGAGACTTACCTCGCTCCGAAATTCCATAACCGGCCTCCAAGCCCTTCCGATGACTCCAAACGTTGCACAACGCTCCGAAACTATCCAAACAATGACAAACCAATGAAAATATACTCTAATATTTGCAATAATTCCAAATTATGTAATTTCCCAACTCCTCTCAGTGAAATGAACAAAATGCCCTCATGCCCGCGTGCCCGGAATCCGAAATTTCTCGAAGATATACCCTACCCATAGCGTTACTAACTCAAATATACAATTTACTCAAATATTCATGCTCAATTTGTGGTAGAAATCAAAAATAAAATTTTCTAGGTTTTCTTCCAAAAATCCCAATTCCCTACTAATTTCCATGTTCAATTCATGCATAAACCTTGTATCTAACTCAAAAATAGGAGGAGTTTACTTACCTTGTGATGCTTGATGAAACGCCCCCCCCCCCTGAAGCTCCCCAAACTCGCCCATACCAAGTGAAGAAATGAAGAAATGGCCAAGAATCCCGCACTTAAATTAATCTGCCCAGGCTCCAATTTCCTCTCTGCGTTCGCGACACCTTGAGTGCGTTCGTGAAGGGAAACAACCCTGACCCTCCGTGTTCGCAGGCCTCCCTGTGCATTCGCATAGTCCAAATGGCCCCAAGGCCCCCAGATCCCTTTCCTTCTACGCGTTTGCATTCCAAGCCCCGCGTTCGTGTATTAGATTAAGACAACCCCTTTGCGTTCGCGAAGAAGGAAACCAGACACAGCAACCAACATCAGCTTTTCACCCAAATCCGATCCGAAACCACCTCGAAACACACCCGAGGCCACCCGGGACCCCGTCTAATCACAACAATCAGTTCTAATAACTCATTCAAACTTAGTCGAGACTTGAAATCACATCAAACAACATCGTAACCATGAATCGCACCCAAATCCAAACTTTATAAACTTTGAAATTTCAAACATCCACATCCGATGCCGAAACCTATTAAATCACGTCCGATTGACCTCAAATTTTGCACACAAGTCATATTTGACATTATGGACCTGCTCCAACTTCTGGAATCACATTCCGACCCTGATATCAAAATTTTCCACTTCCGGTCAGATTTCTCAAAAAACCTTAAAATTTCTACCTTTAGCCAAATGACTTCAAAATGACCTACGGGCATCCGAATTCATTTCCGATCGCGCTCCCATCTCTAGAATCACCATACAGAGCTATTCCCAGGCTAAAAATCCCAAACGGACATCAACATCACTGAAATACGCTTCAAGCCAAACTTAGGAAATTCTTCTAAAATGCTATCTTCCATAATATACGCCGAAACACTCCCGGATTATCCAAAACCCGATCCGGACATATACCCAAGTCCGAAATCATCATACAAACTTGCAGGGACCTTCAAATCCTGATTCGGAGGTCGTTTACTCAAAACTCCAATCTTAGTCCATTTCTCCAACTTAAAGCTTCTGAAATGAGAATTTTCTTTCCAAATCAATTCTAAACTTCCCGAAATCAAATTCTGACCACACCTACAAGTCATAATACCTGAAATAGAGCTGCTCACGACTTCAAACTGTTGAACGACATGCTAAAGCTCAAAATGACCGGTCGGGTCGTTACATGTTTCTTCATCCCTTTCCCTTCTTCTATAATTTCAGACAAAGTTGCAGGATCTTTTGAGCTTAAAACTCAAAAAAAGTAGATAATATTATCTCTCTTAGATCTCAATGTTCCAAGCCTATAAACAAAAATACAGGTGTAACTTTAGTCAATAAAGCACCAATATAAGATTACAAGATGTTATCTATTCTGGAACTAGTATTTTAATATTAATTCCACAAGCCAAGCATATAGGAAAAATAAAAATATAACATGGCTTATCAAACTTCCTTTTTGTTACATTTACCTATATATACTACATTATTGTACGTGGTGAAAAGCCGGACCTGCCAGGTGAGTCAACGGGATGTGACACGTGGAAATCATGGCCCAGTAGAAAAAGATACTCGGGGTATTGTGATCGGTGGCTCCAGTTGAGGGCTTCAACATCATTGTCACCGATTCCTCGAGGCAACAGTGACGTCTCGGAATGGTCAAGGCCATTGTTGACCGATTACACCGTAGTGCCAGGGTCCTATGAATCTTTATCTTTTTTCCCTGACCCCTGTTCCAGTTGGAGCACATTCTCATCAACCCTCTGACATCAGCCATCATCGAGTTTTGTGTTGAATCAGAGACGCCTTTTCAACGGTCCTTTTAGCATTGTCGAAAAGTTTTTTCACAAAAATGTGCTGCCTTGTTTTATATAGACAATCTCCATACTTCAAGAAAATAGATATCTCTCTCTCTCTATATGTATGACCTGTGGAAGAAAGAAAATTTGCGAATACACAAAGCTCAATATTATATTTTATTTTAGCTCTTGTCTTTGTAATGACCTGACCAATCATTTTGAGATCTAGCACGTTGTTCGGTATTTTGAGGCCTCGAGTAGATTCACTTCATATTTTATGACTTGTACGTGTGGTAGGATTTGAATTTTTTTGGGAAGGCCAGAGTGGTTCCGAAAGAAAAATTCTCCATTCGGAAGCTTTAAGTTGGAAGAGTTGACCAAGGTTTGAATTTTGATTAAATGACCTCAAAATTGAGATTTGAAGGTTTCAATAGGTTCGTATGATGATTTTGGACTTGGGCGTATGTTCGAGTCGAGTATCGGGTGGCCTTGGAGTATTTCGGCGCTTATTATGGAAGGTTGGCATCGTTAAAGTTCAAGGATTTCTTAAGTTTGATTTGAAGTGAATTTTGATATTGTCAATATCCGTTTGGGATTCCGAGCATTGGAATAAGTTCCTATCATGATTTATGACTTGTACGCAACGTTTGGTGTGATTCCGGAATATTTTGATATGGTTTGGAAGCGTTCGTCAAAGTTTGGAAGTTGGTAACTTTAAAGAAGAAGTTTAATCGTCGATTCGTAGTTTGGATGTTGTTCGGTGTGATTTGAGGCCTCGAGCAAGTTGGTATCAGGTTTTGGGAATGGTTGGTATGATTGGATGGGGTCCCGAGGGCCTTGGGTGTGTTTCGGGATGGTTTCAGACCATTTTTCTTGGTTTTGTAATTGTTGGTTTCTGGTGCCTTGGGTATGCTTGCGATCGGGGAATAGAGGACGCGATTGTGAAGATTAAAGTGGATTGTAGGAACAACTGTTCTATATGATCGCGAAAATAGACTCGCGATCACGTATGAGGGAGTTCTGAGCTGGGAAATTATGCCTTCGCGTTCGCGAAGTTTGGGTTACGATCGTGTTGCTCTGGATTTGTTGTATATCGCGAATGTGTGGAAAGGTTCTCTTTCTATAAGAAGAGGTTTTGGGGTAGTGTAAGTTGACATTCGCGATTGCAAGGCGTTTCCCGAGATCGCGAAGAAGGAAGTTGCTGGGTAGACTTGTTTTATTGCGGGTTTTGGTTCATTTCTTCTACTTCTCACATGGCTTGGGCGATTTTTGGAGCTCTTCAAGGGGATATTTTCATCATCTATTGCAAGATAGGTAATTCCCACATAATGTTAGTTAAATACATGGATTATATGTGGATTTAACATGAAAATAATTAGAAATTGTAGGTTATTTAAAGAAACCTAAAAATTGGTATTTTTGAATTTTGACCACGAAATTGGACATGAAATTGGGAATAAATCATATATTTGAGTTCGTAATGTTATGGGTAAAGGTTATCTTTGAAATTTTTTGAAATCTGTTCACGTGGGCTCGATGGTTGACTTTTCGAGCGGAGTTGGAAATTGTTATAAATTTATTGTATATTCTTAGTGGTTTTCACCTTGTTTGACTAGTTTCGGATCGATGGGCAATTGATTTGAGGTTTTAGAGAGGCGTTTTGGAGCGAGGAAAGTCTCTTGTCTAACCTTGTGAGGGAAAAACCACCCCCTATGTGGTATAATTGTTATGTGCTACTAGTTGTAGGTGCTGCGTACGCACGAGGTGACGAGAGTCCGTACATATCTGAAGCATGTTTACGTCCTGGTAGACTTAGGACTTTACCATGTAATATTTGAATTATTTGAACTTATTTTGCTGGCTTAGTTAACTGAACTTATAATTGAAATTGATTGAGAAATATATATATATATATATGTATATATATATATGTGTATATATATATATGTGTATATATATATATATATATGTATTGGCAAGTTATTTGAGAAACGGTAAAGGTTATATTCACTTTCTGCGCATGTAGTGTATTATAACTACGTGTCTCGTAATTCGATGGTTTACTTCGTCGAACGACCTCGACATAATCGTGCATTATATCGCTGGAAGTCCGAATATTGGTATTCCTTATCTGTTTGATACTGGCACTTGTTACATCTGATTTATTAAGGTAGAATACAAGACGGAGAAATTCATAGTTTAAAAGAATTATTTGGGAGATTATGTAACTTACAGATTTACCCCATTATTGTTGTGTGCTTCATATCTGCTTATGATTTACTGTATTGCTTTATTGGACCTCTAATAAGTGCCGATGTCGATCCCTCATCACTAATTTTCCAGGGTTAGGCTAGATACTTACTAGGCACGCGTTGATTTACGTACTCATGTTGTGCAGGATCTGCCAGGTTCAATTGGTAGTTTCCTTTGCGCGTAGGCGCAACTGTTGAGGAGATTTTATGGTAAGTTGCATTCCAGTCTACCTATCTCAGCCCACAGAGTCTCCATCGTACTATTTACTCTATCGTGTCTTATTTACATTCCAGACATATGTTGTATTATTATTGTACTCTTTAGTGAATGCTCACGCACTCGTAACACCGAGTTTTGGGATGTCCTAGATATTGTTGGTGATTTTGTATAGCATTTATACACTCTTATTATCTATTCTATTTAAAGTGTAAGTTTCCATAATTTTAATGCGTTGATCTCTCTATCTATTAAAATTTATGATTTCGAAAAAAATGAAATGCCTAATCAAGTTGGCAATTCACTGCTGGCTTGCCTAACAATGACGTTGGGCGTCATCATAGCCTATAATGAGTTTTGGGTCGTGACAGTCTTATTGTTCATTCATACCACTTTTATCTTAGTTTTCATACTGATTATACAGATCACATTAGATAAAAGATTTCTGATCACTCATGATTCACTTGCCTTTAACCCCTATTTTATTAAAATAACTGTTAAAGCAGATAAACTATTTTTTGTTAAATAATTGTAAACTTATTTACATCCTAAGAAGGGTTATTACATAATTATATATATATATATATATATATATATATATATATAGCTATAGTTATTATTTATATACAAATTAATGAATTAGATATCAATCTTACCCATTTTCTCTTCCTCTTTTTCGTTCCTTGTGCTACTCATCTCTCTCAAAAAAGGATCACAATAATTTCTAATGGCAATGGCACTAACAATGGTTTGCTTTGGCATTATTGCCATTGTTTTAGAGAATATTATATGGAGCAAATTTCTTATCGTTTACTCATAATATGGTACAGTTAAATTTAGTACATGGTTTATAGACAAGCGACTTGATACAATCGAAAAATGATAAAAAGATAAGATTAAGAATGAGATTTAGCAATTGAAATTGAAGAATATGACAAGCCTGACTCTGAGCGAAATGCCTCCGAGGAAAAAAATAAAAACAATGGTGAAGTACAAATAAAATTATTTAACTGAGAGAAAAAGTAAAATATAGCTTATGACCGCATAAAATTTCTTCCCCTTACAATGGCTGTTGAGCTTGCTATTTATAGCTCTACCTAGGGAAACAAGATCCTTGGATCAAGCTCCTCTTAAATGATAATAAAAAGGGTCATTGATGGACATGTAACTAAAGGCCATGAATACTAATATTCTCTGCAACAGTAGCTCATTTAATGTTAGTGAATAATCCCTCATTGAATGTTATCCGATGGCAAACCCTCGATCTTTTTCCGTTGACTACACTCCCTTCGGGATTTACCCGAAGTCGATTACATTCGTTGTGTTCGGTATTGACTGTTACCTGAATTTCCTTTTGTCTGTCTTGTATTTCACGTGTCATATTATCATTCAACCATCTGACATAAACTAATTTTACCCCATACAGATGGCAAACATCTCAGTGTTACCAGGAAGTTGGTGAAGATTCCTTTCTTGGCGGAAAAGTTCCTAAAGAGTCTTTGTCGCTTGAAAGGACGCACATCTTCTCGCATTTAATACCCCAAATATGTGTTTCCCCACGATTCAACAAATATTTTTGCTAGTTTTTGAATAATCATGATCATGATTTTTGCCATCTATAACTCTTCTACTCATTATTTTACTTCTTTACTTCCAAAATTTTCATAAGTTTTTCTTCTTCCTTGCATTTTCTTAGAAACTTTTCCATCTTCTCTAATTATCTTAGCAAAACTTTTACTAACCTTTTGTTACCATGGCTTCTTTGACTCCTCTATTTGGAAATACTGGTCTTTTCTTCAGTGGAGGCCCAAAGAAAAATAAGGACAAAGAGGCCGATGTCGATTCTTAACCTCCCATTGTCAGCATCATCATACCACAACATCTCAGCACCACTAACGACTTTCAAGAGAAGGCCACTTCTACATCTTCACGGACTTGGACTATTAGTAGGTATCCTTCCTCTATTCTCCCTTCTAGTATCCCAACCGTGAAGTAGGATTGCAACTGCCCCAATCTTGAAATGCTCGCCCCAGATATGATAGAATGGGTTACCTTCACCAAGGTTGGTTTTATGTATGTCTATACGTACCCCTTTACCTTGGGTCCATTCTTCCCAGCATCAAATAAAGGGCTCAACCCTATAATTTTGGAGTTTTTACATTGGTACCAGGTCTGATTAGCACAAGTAGGCCTATTGATTTGGCGCAAGGTGTCTTGCCTTCGACAATTGTGCACAGAGACCGAGGAAACCTAACCGTGCGCACATGATGAACCTCACCTCTCCCAAAATTTTTTGTGGGGGAGTAATAAATTTTAGCAAGCGTGGCCACCGCGCTCTTCTCACCAACGTAGATGACAACAAAAACCGCGGGTGAATCGAAAGATTCGTTGTCATCACTACCGGAGACATCATCCCGGAGACAACTCCATCCTTTCCCTAGTCATGGAATTGCTTTCGTAAGTTTTCGATCAATCAACTCCTCCCATTGTGAAAATCTTATTTTCTGTTTGTTGTTGATTTTTTTGTTTCTTTTGTTTTAGAACCCGATGTGAACCACCACGGGTTCAAGGTCTGGACCAATGTGTTCAAAAAATTCTAAAATCATGACACCAGAATTTCGTCGGCGGAAGAAATTGGCCCCTAAATACGGATGGAAGACCAAGCACCACGGTAAGTCAAAAAACCCTTTTTTATATCCTTTCTCAAACATAAGAAATCTTTGTTAATAACCTGCTACCTCTATTTTTTTTTGGTTTGATAAAGGACTTCCAAAGGTCTCTATCACCTGTCCCGAGGTCGACGGAAGAGGCCATGAGGGTGCTATAAAGTGCCCTTTCCCGAAGCAGAGCTCGCAAATCTGCTTCCAGTGAGGTTACCTTTTCTCGGAGTCCCCAACCCGAGAACAAGCAAACAAAAAAATGATGCTCTTCCTTGGATGGTGATCTCGTCCAAGTCACACCTCTATTTAGGGTTATGAAACGGTCGAAAATAATAGTAATACCCAACAATGAGTCAGGGTCGAATTCCACAGGGAGCTATACATGGGATTTAGGAGTATAGATTGCAGTGTATGAGTATGAACTATCTCAATTTGTTGAAACTAAGAAATTGTTTTTGTTGTTGTTTTTCAAATGAATAACAGGCCTAGTGTAACGACCCGACATTTCGTTTTGAGTATCTGTACTTCACTCAGTGTTCTAAGGATTTGAGTATCTCCGCATGATGTATTATGACTTGCGTAAATTGTCGATGTTGTTTTGCAATCTATCCGGAATCAATTTGGAATAATGAACTTCAGGATTTAAGTTCTAAGTTGGAAGAATTGATTAAGATTTGAACTTTTTAGCATTTAACCTCAGAATGGAGTTTTGTCAGTTCTGTTAGCACCGTTAGGTGATTTTGGACTTGGGAGCGCATCCGAATTGTAATTTGGAGGTCCGTAGTTGAATTAGTCTTGAAATGGCGAAAGTTGGATTTTTAGAAGTTTGACCGGGAATGGAATTTTGATATCAGGGTCAGATTCCGATTCCGGAAGTTGGAATAGGTCCGTAGTGGAAAGTGTGACTTGTATGTAAAATTTGAGGCCAATCGGAGTTGATTTGATGTGGTTTGGACGCTCGGTTGCAATTCTAGAAGTTCTTGAAGGTTAGTTTGATTTTCATGCATTTTGGCGTCCGATTCGTGGTTTTAGAAGTTATTTTGACGATTTGAGCGTGCGAGTGAGTTCGTGTCGTGTTTTTAGACTTGTGTGCATATTTGGTTTAAAGCCCCGAGGGCTCGAGTGAGTTTCAGAATGGTTTTTCATGAATTTTGATTTCTAGTTCTGGTTTCTTCGCATTTGGGATACTTTGGTCGCAAATTCGGCCATTGCATTTGCGAAGAAGTCTCGCAATTTCGATGCCTGGGCAGCTTTTCGCATTTGCGATTGATCAGCCGCATTTCAAAGGCTATTCTTCACATTTGCGAAGTCTTTGTCGCAAATGCGACCTCAGCAAAAACCTTTCAGGTCCGCAAATGCGATGAAACCTTCGCATTTGCTGTTTCGCATTTGCGAACCCCCTGTCATAAATGCGACATCTGCAACCTGTTAAGTGCTGAGAATTTCGAGTTTTGCTTCATTTTTCATATTTTTGAACCCTAGCTTCGAGGTGAGGCGATTTTGAGAGGGGATTTTCATACCAAAATATTGGGTAAGTATCTTTAATCAATTTTCAACTATATTTCATGACTTATTACAAGTTTTAACATCAAATTCATGGGAAATATATCGAAAAACTTGAGGATTTTGTCAAAGTTTTGAAAAATGAAAATTTGGGTTTTGAGAGTCGAATAGGACTCGGATTTGAAAACAAAACACATATTTGGACTCATGAGGTATGGGTAGTCAAGACCCACAACTTGGACCTGGGTTTTGACCGGGCGGGCCTGGGGTTTAACTTTTGTTGACTTTTTAGAAATTGAATAAAAATCACAGCTTTATTAATTGAAATTATTTTCTCTTGCATCGTGTAATGTATTTAAGTCGTCATTGGCTAGATTGAGTCGAGCGGAGGCGAATTTGTAGAGGAAAAGGCTATGTTGAGTGTTGAGTTAGCCGAATCGAGGTAAGTGTTTTTCCTAACTTTGTTGAGGAAATTTTTCCTCATATTTGTCATTTTTTGCTACATGCGGGGGTAATACATATGTGAGGTGACGAACATATATGTATGTGTCGGGGTTAATCATGTTCGGGGGTGGATGATGTTATAATTGTGTCTTGTAGAATTATGTAACTTCCTTTCTTCATGCCTCACTTGATTTACAGATATTAAGAACGTAGTATAAAATGTTAGAAATAAAGACCTAGCCTAAGAACTTGATCAAACTGGATAGAATTTTGAAAATACATTGATGTGTCTTGTTCGGTCGTCTCTATGCGCGATCACTACTACATTGCTATGGCCGATATTTTGGGATGTTGGATTCTATACCTGTGTTGCTAAGGAATTGTGATATTTATGGAAGTACTATGTGGCCCTTGAGGGCTCATTGATCATTGTTGGCTTGTAAAGCAGTAATTGAGAACTTTGTTTGGAATATTCATTGATCACTCCCCTCGATGTTATATATATACTTCCTACCTTGACATTTTATTGATATTCATATGCTTGGTAAGGAAGAGTGTAAAGCACGAAGGATGATGCCGCGCCATTTTATATTCATTATCATGTGAGGAAGAGTGTAAAGCACGAAGGGTGATGCCGTGCCATTTTATATTCATTACCATGCGAGGAAGAGTGTAAAGCACGAAGGGTGATGCCGTGCCATTTTATATTCATTACCATGCGAGGAAGAGTGTAAAGCACGAAGGGTGATGCCGTGCCATTTTATATTCATTACCATGCGAGGAAGAGTGTAAAGCACGAAGGGTGATGCCGTGCCATTTTATATTCATTACCATGCGAGGAAGGGTGTAAAGCACGAAGGGTGATGACGTGCCATATTATTGAGAGTGTAAAGCACGAAGGTGATGCCGTGCCATATTAGTGAGAGTAAAAGCACGAAGGGTGATGTTGTGCCATGTCATTTGTGAATAAAAGCACGAAGGAGGATGCCGTGCCATTGCATTTATGCTTTTATACTTTTGTATCATTATGAGGTCATGACACGAAGGGTGTTTCCGTGCAAGTGAGGACGAGAGACATGCATTATGTTATGATATTCTTTTCTTGCAGATATCTTCATGTCTTACCTTGAATTGTTACTGTTATATTTATAGTTCTCATGAGACTTGTTGTTACTATTTTGTCCTTATCCCCTGTATCAATCGGTGTTGTGTTGCCTATGCCTTCTATTTGTTTAGCTTGTAACATCCTTCCTACTTCCTGCTGTTATGATTTCATCCATGTCATATCCGTTTTATTTCACTTAGGTACGAGTCTTCTTCCATGTTGGCCATTCATGCTCTATTTGTTGCATTATAAAGAACATGCCCCTCTCCCCTTCTATTATTTGTTATATCCATCTTCACGCATCCATCATGCTAGTTATATGAAATTATAACCTTTGTTTCCTAATTTTGGTCATTAACTCTATGCTCTCTGCTTAGTCTGTTACTGATGTCCTTCTGTACATTCTTGTTTATTATTACTTCTTGCATATTCTCTTCCTTGTCATTTCTATTATCGGTATTTCCATCGTTTGGTTGGTACTGTTTTACGCATATATGGTGAGGATGAGATAAATGCACGAAGGGTGTTGCCGTGCCGTTAGATTTGATGTCTTGAGTACTTTGTTCACACTATGAAAGTTTGGAGGTGATTTTTGTGGTTCATGGGATTTCGTTATAAGGAAAGGTCCGATTAAGATGTTGGAAACTATTGAATTGCGATTCTTTCTGGTATTCTTTTATTGCCTTGTATAGTCGCATTGTGCACTCTATTCTATTATTCCGTTGTATAGTTTTATTGCTATTTACATTATAGTGCTTATTACTGAGAATCTTTTAACTAAAAGCCTCATCACTACTTCGACGAGGTTAGTCCAGATACTTACCAGTACATGGGGTCGGTTGTACTGATACTGCACTTCTGCACACTCTGTACAGATTATTGGAGCAGAGCTGCTGAAGAAGTCGGGGGATGACCCTGAAGATGTTCGTGTATTCTGGATAGAAGCTTCCACTAGTCCTTGGTAGTTTTAGACCTTATTAATCTATTCATGTAGTTTTCAAACGGAACGTGTATTTATTCATACTAGCTTTGTATATTCTAAGTCTTAGAAGCTCATGAGTCGTACTACCAGTTCTTGGGTAAAATTTGTAAAAGTTCAGATAAATCCTAATTTATTTTTCTTTAAGTTCATTTGGTTTGTTTCTTTTGTTAATTGGCTTACCTAGCGGGTCAAGTTAGGAGCCATCATGACCTGTGATGGTTAGGTCGTGACACCTAGGGCTATGACCTTCACCTAGTTGTTTGCCTAACGGGTTGTAAATTTTAAAGATTAGTTTATTGGCCGGGGTGTATTATAGCTATCAATACTTGAGTACCCACCCAATACCTCTCGTCAGAGAGTGATTTTGCCCAATTTGGCTTTCTGAAGTACAAATGAGTATTGAACAAAACAGTTGATATAAAGCTCAAGTCAGATTTTAATATCTCTAGATTCAACCATTTAATTAGGACTATCAATCTCTTGATTTATCCAATTTCTTGTTAGCCAAGTTTTCCTAGAATAAGTCTCTCTTCCTCAAGTAGAGACCAAGTCAAATAGGCATGAACTAACGTTTGTAACCATTAATTCTACAATTAAAAGTAAGAACAAGGCTACAAAATAAACACCCAACCATAAACAAGCAATAAATCAAACACCCATTAGGATTACACTCTAGGGTTGGGTCACAACCCTAGTTAAAATCTAGCTACTCATGCTTAAGATAGAAGAAATAGAAGAAGAAATGATAATTAAACCCATATTGATAATTAAAATGATGAAATCTTTATTCAAAAAGCTCAAAATAGCAAAAACTACTAAAGAAATTAAATAAAACCGTCTATTGTAGCTGTTGATCAAAACTTGACCTAACAAACTGAAACTCTTCTATTTATACAGGGCTAGTTTCGAACAAAAATGCCCTTTCGGAGGTTCTGTGGCCACACAATTCCATGTGACGTCCGCACTTTGCTTTAGCCTGACAGGATTGAAAACTTGCTACCGCATTATTCTGAAATGTGGCCACACTTCTCTCTTTATGTGATCCGCACAAATGTATCTACTGCCGCACTTTGCTCTTCTACGGACCACACAAATGTGTCTGCGATCGCATAGCTATTTTTTTGCGGCCGCACATTAGTTGTACGGTCCGCACTTTTGTTGAACTTGAGATGCAGGTTCTCTAAACTTTAGATCTTGCCCATTTTCTGCAGCCGCACATGTCATGTGCGGATGACACTTTGCACCTGTCTCTAATAGGAGTTTCTTCACAATCTGCGGCCGCAGATGATAATCTGCGATCCGCACTACTGCACTTTTGAGCTTCTATGCCAGTTTTTGTCCTTGAGTTCAAATTACTCCTTATTGAGTTGGATTTCATCTTGGAGGTTCGTTTTCCAATATTCCTGCAATTAAGCATATTTCATCAGTTTTCGAGAACACAATTAAACACTTTTGGACTAAAATGAAAGCTAAAAGACACTAATAAGTAGTCAAAATCCTTACTTATCAACTCTCCATAACTTAAGATTTTTCTTGTCCTCAAGCAAATAAGGTAGTTTCCACCTCCACAAGTTAAGAGCTATTCCAGCTAATCAAAGATGTATCAATCACACATCAATTGGGACCAACAAGTTGAACTTTTAAGCACAAATAGTTCTTATGCGAACTTGAGAATCAAGAGTTGACTTTATTTATCAAGGAAGCTCTCTCTTTCATGTTGGTCATTGTGGATCCTAAACTCCTCCTTATCTACTCTCCGTTTGCCTATCTCACTTAAGAATATAGCACTCAAATCAACGATTTGTGAAAGGTTCGGTTATCTCTCTCAAAAGAATATCGCAAGTACTGATATAAGTACCATAGGATTTCCTCTCATGTAGATCACCACTAATGTAATCTCACTCGGCTGAAATCACGTAGAGCTTTTCCGGAATGCAATGAAGGCTCTTGGACTAAGTTTGGATATGTTATGATAGAACGGGTTCATCTTTTCTTAAGAACTCCATTTTCTCTTATCAGCTCATGTTTTGCCAACTCTTGAGGCATTTTCTTTTCCTTAGGGGAACTAGAGAGACTTAACATCACTATTTCTTGGTCATGATATTCATTTTCTCCTTCTTTGCTTTCTCCATGATTTGCATCATTACTTTTCTTTGAATCACTTCAACTCTTCAACTTACTCACTTTCTTTTTGAATTTTTCTTTTTGTTCTTTCTTTCTGTTTTATTGCCTTTCCTTCTCTTCATTTATTTTCTCTTTTTGGGCCTTGATACCTTTTTAAAATTCCATGTCTCTCCCCCAAACTTATGATTTTAGCCAATTGTTTCACAAGAGTGTTAAGGAAAGCTCAGGTGCCAAGAGAGGGTCACAACAAAGTGGGTAAAGGCTTATAACATGGTTATCAAATGAGAAAGGTTTTAGGCTCAAATGGGTTGACTAGGGATAACAACGTTTGTGGGCCATGGAAAATTTCAAGTGGGTCAAAGAGAGCATACAATCACTTCTCAAGCCAAGCAAAACTTAAAATTTCTCCTCGAAATACATTCGAGGCAAGTACTAGGCCATTCGCACGAGTACTTGGAATTGCAACAAAAATATCTCACCACTCACACAGCGGGATTGTTAAAGAGAATAGAGTCGATGTCCCAGAACAACCATATTCAAGATTGAAAATCACTATGGTTGGATCAAACCACTCGATGATTGCTTAAGTCAACACAAGAGTCAGAAGGTCACTAACTAGAACTATTTCTTTCCAAAAATCTTATTTTTAATCATAAGCACGTAGTTAAGTGTGTTGGTACCAAGTGAAGCATGTTTGACTCTTCGAGCCTGACTCAATTAGATATTTTTATTCATTATTACTACTATTCTTACCTAAACACCAAAAATGGACTCAATCCTTTAAGAAGGTTGTCACGCCATCCATCGTTAGGAAGAGTTACCCGGTTCATACAAAAACTACATTTGGAAAGAACCGTGGCATTAAGAAAACAAAAGGCTTATTGGCCACTCAAACATAAAAAGAAGCCACTATATTAAACAAAAGCTATTCCATTAAACAAGAAGCTACTAAATTAAACATTGACTAATAAGAAAACAGAATAAAGAAGCTATGAAGCAAACTACTGAAAGCATAATGAATATACATAATGAGAGAGGAAAAGAGAGAATATATACATCAATAAAGAGAGAGAATAGAGAATATATACATGATAAAGAGAGAAAAAAATATTGTCAGCTATTACAAACCAAATGTCTAGAAATCATCCAAATAGCAAATAAACTCCACCTCCCCCCTCCCACCCCCGAATAAAAATAAGCATTGTCCCCAATTCTTAACAAAATAAGAATAAAGAAGGATACGAGTGAAGAGGACTCCCTATGTGGCCTTGGACATCTCCGTGTCCATAGCAGTGTCACCGCACTCAGTCTCCTGTAACTGGATCTCATTATCCTCGGCTATGGGAGTAACTGGGTTGGTGTACATCTGGCGTAGCGCCTTCGCAGTGTCGGCATCCAGGCCTGGCTCCTCAGACTGGCCAGCTGGTGCCACTGGAGCTAATGGTGCTGCTGGACCTACTGGTGCTGGTGGATCTGTCTCCATCAGCATATCAAATGGAAGATCACCAGATGCTGCTATCCTGGTCACCTCTCTCCTCAGCATGTCAACTGATTTCTTGGATGCCTGAGATTTCTTCATCTTCTTTACCTGCTTCCCAGGCTCCTCAATCACTGCTCTATGTGCTATCAAGGAGTTCATGATGGTGGTCCGGTTCTCCAAGATCATCTTCAATGTTTCTCCACTGTTTGAGGAATCTGGGGTGCCGGAGTGGATGACTATGCTGCAACAGTACTGGATATGTCAGGCAGCTTTGTAGTGGCTGTTGCATCAAGTTTTTAAGCCTCACTAGTGTCTTTGAGAATCGTATAGCAGATAAAGGATGAGTGGGCACAGGTGCCGGCTTCAAAGCCGAGGTGGAAGGCATTGATGCTGAAGGTGGAGGCATGTCAGCTGCACTGGAAGAAGGAACTGCTGAAGTGGAAGGCATATATGCTGACTCTGTAGCTATCACCGAAGGCTCATCAGACTGGCCTATGGTAGTAGTCAGCTGAACCTTTTTCTTCGGGTTTCCACCACCCATCAATGAATACCAAGAGAAAGGCTTTTTTTCCCGAACCTTTGTGTCAAAATCCCTCGGATCCACCCCCACATCCGTAAGGTACTCAGTGATAGTGTTGGGATACGAGTAGGAGGTGTCACCTTGCCCGACAACTACAGACATGTTGGTTGACATCACGTCACCCACATTGAATGGGTACCCGGCCATGAGAGAGGCGACTAGCATTTCCCGCAGAATTGGAAGATTGGTTTCATTTTGGCACGGGTTTAGTCTGCTACAAACAAATGTATTCCATCCCTTTGCCTCTAAATTTAGGGTATTCCACTGAATAGGAACCCCTGTTGTGATCCATGCTGGAGGCAGCCCCGAAGGTGCAAGAATATCATCTAGCCATGGTTGAGCTGCATCTCCCAGTGCTAACTTTTCCAGATATTTCACAAGCTCCACATCCTCAAACCCTAATTACGTGTTCAGGGTGTTCTGATCGAACCTTACCTTCAAATTTCTCACTTTTGTTACCTTGGTCCCTTTATTTATATGCACCACTTTTGCGTAAAATTCCCGTACCAGGTAATCCTTGGCATCTACCACACCTTAGGTGAATCCACCACTTCCGCTCCCGGAACTGTCTGAACACCATCGAGTTGCATTTGTCAAGGTCTTTTAACCTGAACTGACGCTCAAGAGTGAGTGATCTCAGCGGTCACAACTCTCAAAAACTTATGAAGGCAGCCAGACTAACAAATCTATCTTCCCAATTCTCTTTATTCTTCGACCTTTCAAGTCCAGCAACTCTTGGTATCACCTCCTCGTCCATCATCCGGGATATTATCCACTTCCATTGTAGCAGCTGGTGCATCGGGGGCATGAGTAGATGAGGGATCTGAAGCCTGATTGTCACCTTTCGAACCCTCAGAAGTGCTCTCAGAGGTAGAAGGCTCGTCTCAGAGTTTATATCTCCCATGAAGCTGATGTGGCTGTGATTGAACAGCAAGCTGCTCTTGCACTGAGTCGCCCTTCGATGCTTCCCTAGATAGGACATAAGATCTTGATTCGGCTGGTTCTGCAGCTCTACCTAGGCCGACTTTCGCCTTTTTGTATATAACTCTTTGAAGGGCAATGGGTAAGGTACTCTTTCCTCGACCTCGAGAAGGTTCACCCCTCCCCTTTGATGTATCACCACGACCACATGATCTGAACATTTTTTGCAACAAACAGTAGCAGAAGTTAGTACTAGTTCAAGTGCAGATAAACAAAAAGTTACAGAATAAAACATGTTGTAGGGTGGGGAAGTGTTGTCCGCACAATTGCAAGTGCGTCCACAGGTTGGGTTTCGCGGACCGCAGAATTTTAAAGTGCGGCCGCAGAAATGATACTGTTACATCCCGCATTTTTGTATGTTACAGTTTCATCGTAAATTAATCAACGTAAGTTCGAGAATGAGATTATTTTGAGATTATAAGCATTATGCTATTTCAAACAAGTGATGAATAAATTTGTGAAAGTGAGAGGGTAAGCAAATCGAAGAAAATGAATTTCGTCAAAGTTGGAGATAAAATACGGTCCAAGCTAAAGTACCTCGTATTTATGGACTAGTTCCATACAAGGTACCACATGACCATGATACTGAGGTGTGTAAGGTGTGCTAAAAAAGAATGAAAAAATGATGAATATTTTAAGTAATTTGAGATAATTCTTAATTATGTGGATAATTGGTGTCACACCTCCTTTTTCCACTACCCCTGATTAATGAAGGGTTATAAGGGAGTTTTTCCAATTAAAGTGACATTATTCGGATTTGGGATTTATTTATTTATTTTAGAGTCGCCACCCGGATTTTCGACGATGCTCCGGGACACCGTGTTATTTAAAAATCCCAAATCGAGGAAATTTTGACTCTGTTTTAATTTGTCTGCGACCAGAAATCCGAGTAAGGAATTCTATTAACCCGGGAGAAGGTGTTAGGCATTCCCGAGTTCTGTGGTTCTAGCACGGTCTCTTAACTATTAATATTTTGCCTAAATTCCGAAAGCTCGAGCTATAATATTCACCACCATCGAGCTATAATATTTTCACCACATTATATAATATTTCTCCAAAAGCTTGCACAACGGTAAATCCCGCGTGGCCTAAGAAACTCCGCACGCCTTTCACTGAAGATGGAGGTGGAAGTTCATAAATCACCTCAATCTTTGCCTTGCCGACTTCAATGCCATTCTTTGAGATCTTGTGGCCAAGGCAATGCCTTCCTCGACCATGAAATGATATTTATCCCAATTCCCAACACTTTATCAAGTTTGAGAGACAATCATCAAAAGAATTCCCGACCACCAAGAAGTCATCCATGAAGACTTCAAGGTAGTCCTCCACCATGTCCGTGAAGATCGCCATCATACACCTTTGAAAAGTCGCCGGTGTATTGCAAAACCTAAATGGAATCCACGAGAAGGAGAAAGTATCATAAGGACATGTAAAGGTAGTTTTCTCTTGATCCTACAGAGCAATAAGAATTTGGTTGTAGCCGGAATACTCATCAAGGAAACAATAGAAAGAACCGCCGGCCAATCTATCAAACATTTGATCTAGGAAGGGAAGTGGAAAATGGTCCTTCCTTGTGACTTTGTTAAGCTTATGATAGTCCATACACACTCTCCACCCAGTCATTGTTCTTGTAGGAATCAACTCATTCTTATCATTGGTGACCACCATCATGCCCCATTTCTTTGGAACACATTGAACCGGAGAAGTCCACGAACTATCAGAAATGGGATAGACAACCCCGACATCCAACCACTTGATGATCTCCTTTTTGACAAACTGTTGCATGGATTCATTGAGTCTCCTTTGATGTTCAATAGATGGTTTGGCACCTTCCTACAAGTTAATCTTGTGTATGCAAAAATCGGGGCTTATCCCCCAAATATCCGCCAATGTCCATCCAATAGCCTTCTTCCTCTTTTGTAGCACTGCCAATGTAGAGTCTACCTGCACGTTAGTCAAACAAGAGGAAAGAATAAATAACAAAGTATAAGAAGGTCCAAGAAATTCATACCGAAGAAGTGGAGGCAATGTCTTCAACTCCAAGATAGGAGGATCTTCAATTGATGGTTTTGTAGGAGGAGTTGTCCTATTTTAGAGATCTAAGGACAATTTGCAGGGTTCGTAAGTGTACGATACCATTCCTTGCAAAGAGTTCACACATTCCACAAATCCCTCCATCTCTTCATCATCAAAGTTGAGCAAGAAGGCCTCCAACGTATCATCAACATTCATCACAACACTTGTTTCATCCGCAATCACATCGGTCACCAAGTCCACGAAAAAACACACCTCATTGCTATTGAGTTGCCTCATAGACTTACACACATGGAAAACTACTTTTTTATCACCAACCCGGAAGGTAAGTTCTCCGGCTTCAACATCAACTAGAGCCTTCCCCATAGCAAGGAAAGGTCTCCCAAGAATAATCGGTACCTCATAGTCAACCTCACAATCAAGAATGACAAAATCCACCGGAAGAGTGAATTTATCAACATGAACTAATACATCCTCAATCACTACCAATGGTATCTTCATGGTATTATCGGCCATTTGTAATCTCATAGATGTGGGTCTAGGTTGCCCAATTCACAAAGTCTTGAAAATCGAATAGGGCATCAAATTGATACTTGTCCCAAGATCACAAACAACTTTAGCAAACTCGGCACTTCCAATGCTACTAGGAATTGTGAAAGCACCAGGATCTTCCAATTTGGGAGCCATTGATTGTAAAATTTCACTCAATTGACGAGTCATTTTTATAGTTTCACAATTCATCGACCACTTCTTTGTCACCAAATCCTTCATAAACTTTGCATAACCGGGCATTTTATCCGAGGCTTCAACCAATGGAACATTGATTGATAGACTCTTCATCATGTCAATGAACTTTTTGAATTGATTCTCGCTATTTATGGAGGAGGAGGCCTAGGCATTGGTTCCTTAGCCTTTTGCACTACCGGTTCCGGTATGTCAACAATGTGATCCCTAGACGGGTTCACATCCTCTTGAGATTCTTCCACATTGTCATCAATATCAATCCGAACTTCATCATTTGCTTGCACAACATTGTTCGAGGTCTCATCTTCTTGAACCACTTGCTCATCATCCACAAGTTTCCTTTTACTTGAGGTGGGTACATCCCCACCTTTTCCACTCCTTGTAGTAACATCCATGGCATGTCCCGTGTTATGCCCTTTGGGTTCACCACCATGTCACTTGGTAGTGCCCCTTAGGACGAGTTTTTAGAGTTTGAGATATTTGCCCTATTTGAACTTCCAAGTTGAGAATTAATGTGTTATGTGAGGCTAGTTGGGCATCGGAGTCGCCATTCTTCTCCATCATTTGTTTGAACATATTCTCAATTTGTCACATCTCATTATTGGAAGAACTTGGACCATGGGAAGGATAAAGAGGCGGGTTGTTCGGTTGTTGATACATCGGGGGCCTTCGAAAGCCCGACCACCGATTGCCTTGATTATTGTTCCATCCCCCTTGATCATTACCTCCCCAATATCCTTGGTTGTTGCCACTTCAATTGCCTTGGTTATTTCCACGACTCCAATTTCCTTGATTGTTATTGTTATTCCAATTCCCTTGATTGTTTCCACCACTCCAATTACCTTGGTTGTTAGAATTCAAATTACCTTGATTACCTTGAGGTCGCCATTTTTGTTGATTCAGTCCTTCAGAGTTGTTTCTTATCCCTTGAAAGTTGTTTCCTCTTTTTCATTGTAAGATTCATCTTGATCAAAACCATTATCTTCTTTCACATAATTCTCCACACAGTTTTGCACTTGTGGACCCTTGGGCCTTCTCTTGTTCACCATCATACTAGCGCACTCCATGGCATTGACTTGCTTAGGACTTTGCACTTGTTAAAGTTGAGCCTTGGCTAATTGATTCATTACGGTGGTTAACCCGGAAATGGCTTGCCCATGATCATGCAATTATTTATGTAGGTGAATCAGTTTCGAATCACCTGGAGGAACATTTGCCCTACTTTTCCATGCCGATGAAGTATCCGCTATTTCATCTAAAATCTCACAAGCTTCTGCATACGGCGTTGTCATGAAATTTCCATCGGCAATTTGATTGACCACGCACTGATTGGTAGTATTTATCCCCCGATAGAAAGTTTGTTGAATCATAGCCTTCGTCATTTCATTATTGGGGAACTATTTGACCATTGTTCGGTACCTCTCCCACATTTCGTGCAAGGACTCATTGGGCTCTCATTTGAATACTAGAATCTCGTATCTAAGAGTAGCCATATGCCCGGTAGAAAATAACTTGAAAATAAATTTCTCCGCCAACTCATCCCATGTATGGATGGAATGGTTTGGCAATATCTCTAACCAATCCAATTCTTTCCCTCGTAGATAGAAAGGAAATAGACTCAACCTTAAAGCATCCTCGGTGACGTTTGTCTATTTACTCCCCCAACAAGTGTCCACAAACCCCTTCAAGTGTTTTTATGCATTTTTACTCGGAGCTCCGGTGAAGAATCCCATTGCTCTAGCAATATGAGCATTACATTCGTGATTTGCATGTTGCCCACTCTAATGCCGGGCGAGACTATGGGACTTACATAACCTTCATTCGGCAACACCCGGTGTGGAGCCACGCTTGGTGGAGGTGGGGTGGAACTGGGACGTTGTCTTGAGGTGGTCATCCTCTTCTATTTGCTTGAGGTTCAAGAGGAACCTCTTCAACTTGGTCATCTTCAGCATCCACATCCCCGAAAGGCATGTTTCCGAGTTGATCATTTTTGAGGTCCATTTTTGAACCTACAATTGATTCACAAAAATTAGTAACACGGAAAGAAAAGAAGACAATTCACACACAAAACCAAATATATAGCTAAATTCATTTTTAGCTCCCCGGCAACAACGCCAAAAAATTGGTCCCGTCCAAGTCACACCTCTATTTAAGGTTATAAAACGGTAGATTGCAATAGTAATACCCAACAAGGAGTCGGGGTCGAATTCCATAGGGATCTATATGTGGGATTTAGGAGTATAGATTGCAGTGTATGAGTATGAACTATCTCAATTTACACTTCCACAAATTGGTGTTTGTTCTATGTCTATTTTAATCTAAGATTGCAAGATTAAGAATTGAAACTAAGAAATTATTTTTGTTGTTGTTTTTCAAATGATATAAAATACCTAGGACTATGACCTTCACCTAGGTGTTTGCCCAACGGGTTGTAACCTTTAAAGCTTATTTTATTGGTCGGGGTGTATTATAGCTATCAACACTTGAGTACCCACTAATACCTCTCGGTCAGAGAATGATTTTGCCCAATTTGGCTTTCTCAAGTCCAAATGGGTATTGAACAAAATGGTTGATACAAAGCGTAAGTTGGGTTTTACTATATCTAGGTTCAACCCTTTAATTAGGACTATCAATCTCTTGATTTACCCGATTGCTTGTTAGCCAAGTTTTCTTAGACTAAGTCTTTCTTTCTAAAGTAGAGACCAAGTCAAATAGGCATGAACTAATGTTTGCAACCATTAATTCTGCAATTAAAAGTAAGAATAAGGCTAAATAATAAACACCCAACCATAAACAAGCAATAAATCAAACACCCATTAGGATTAAACTCTAGGGTTTGGTCACACCCTAGTGAAAATCTAGCTACTCATGCTTAAGATAGAAGAAATAGAAGAAGAAATGATAATATTAAACCCATATTGATAATTAAAATGATGAAATCTATATTCAAAAAGCTCAAAATAGCAAAAACTACTAAAGAGAGTAAAGAAAATTGTCTACTGTAGCTGCTAATGTAAAAACTTGATCTGAAAAGTGAAACACTTCTATTTATACAAGGCTAGAATTTTTGGACAAAAATGCCCTTTCAGAGGTTCTGCGGCCGCACAATTCCATGTGCGGTCCGCACTTTGCTTTTGCCTGACAGGAGTGAAAACTTGCGGTCGCATAATTCAGAACTGCGGCCGCACTTCTCTCTTTCTGTGGTCCGCTCAAATGTATCTACAGACGCACTTTGCTCTTCTGCGGACCGCACAAATATTTTTGCGGCCGCATAGCTGTTCTTCTGCAGCCGCACATTAATTGTGCAGTCCGCACTTTTGTTGAACTTGAGATGCAGGTTCTCTAAACTTTAGCTCTTTCCCAGTTTCTGTGGTTGTACATGTCATGTGCGGACCGCACTTTGCACATGTCTCTGATAGGAGTTGCTTCATAATATGCGGCCGCAGATGATAATCTGCGGTCCGCACTTCTGAGCTTCTGTGCCTGTTTTTGTTCTTGAGTTCAGATTACTCCTTCTTGAGTTGGATTTTATCTTGGGGGCTCGTTTTCCAATATTCCTACAATTAAGCATATTTCATCAGTTTTCGGGAACACAATTAAATTCTTCTGGACTAAAACGAAAGCTAAAAGGCGCCAATAAGTAGTCAAAATCCCCACTTATCAGCTGGGACTCAAAAGAAGAAGGTAAAGAAAACAAAAGTTGGCCACAGTCACAGTGGTCCTCGACGATGAAGGGGAAGCTAGTGGTGAAAAGTCTCCCCTTCAAAGGAGAAAAATATCTTCACCAGCCTAACCGGATGCTCATCCGGGTGAGCTTAAGAACCCACGCCAAATGAAGTTGAGGCGCTTTGGGGTGAGATGGGCTTGATCGATAATGCGGATTCTCACTTCTCAGCGCCCTTTGTTACCTTCGGTTCAAGAAATTTGGACCCTAGGCCTCTTCTACCCCCATCCATTGAGAAAATAACAACCAATATTATTACTGCTGCAACTGTTTCTCTTCTTTCCACACCGATAGGTTCTCGCCCACTAACACCAAGTGGTCCTTCACCACCAACAAATACATCTCCTCCACCTGCAGCAGATGATCGAGAAAGGAATGCTTCCTCCATGGTCTCCCATCCACGGGAATTTGGGGCATGATTACTCAACCCCTCCCCCAGATCCTCAAGGGAGGAGAAATGCCGGTCTTTCAATTTCGAAAGAATTCCATCTTTTGTCCAAGCCGGTGGAGCTTGCGAATTATCTGAAGTCGTTGACTTCAAAGAAGGATTGGAAGAAAATGTTCTCTCTTTTTGTGGAATGTTTGATGAACAATGCCATGCACAGCGCGGCGCAGGTACGATACTTGAGTTTTATATCTTCTTTTCCATTTACCTGCTGCAATGAAAATCCTAACTTTCATTTTTTTACAGACCAACATTCTTTCTTCTAAAGGCCTGCAGAGATTAATCCTTGATAAGCAAGGACTCGCTTCCGAGCGGGATCAACTGTCGGCCTAAAGGAACTAACTTGTTTCACGCATCCCGGTGTTGGAGCAAAAGCTACTGAGATAGGTGAGCTTGAGGTCCGGTTTGTAGCAAAGTGAACAAGATATAATGGCCACAACCAAGATGCCACTTAATTACACGATTAACTTCAAGAGGCTAAGGCTAAGTAGGCCGAGCTCCATAACATTGTGCTTGTTGTTGTCGGGCGAAAGTTTGCCTTCGAGGAGAAAATAAAAAAATTGAATGCATACTTAAGCTCCAAAACCGAGGAGGCCAATGCTGCCGAGGAGAAGAAGGACAGAATGGAAGAGAGTCTAAAGAGGTTGATGGACCAAAACTAGCTTCACTCGCCTAGAAATGGTGCACTCGATGCTCGCCTCAGTTCCTTGAGATCGTAGAGGGACGACCTATAGGACAAAATTTATAGAATCCAAGAAAAGCTCCAGGACCAAGAGGATTCCACCGTATTTGAGAAGACTTATGTTATATATCATATGAGGAGGAAAATCTTGGAAGAAGCCAAACCGGGCATTGCTGATATTGATGATTGCATCGTCAACGCCCGAGAATTGGAGCTAGCTGCTAGTGAAAATCTTCTCACTCGGCCCGCTACAACTGACTCTTCGAGTACTAGTTCTGAGTACTCGAGAACTGACGGGGAGATTGAAGAAGATGAGGATCCCGAATCGGTAGTGAATCTGCCTCCCTCTACCGGGGGAAACGCATATCCCTCTCTCCCTTCGGGTTCTGGCGGCAATGATGCAATAACTTATTTTTCCTTTCTTTTCCTCTTTTTTTGTACTTTGTAACTGTTCCAAATCTTTTACCGAGTTTGGCACTTGATAAATAAATAAAGAATTTTTCTTAAGTATTGTGCAAAATATATTCCTTCTTCATTTAAGTGATTAAAATTTTTGGGTATATTTTTATCCGATAACTTTTGATTCCGTGCATAAATTATTCCGAAATCAACCTTTTACTATGAGAGTTTCATAAGAGAGGATCCTTATGTTTATGGTGCTCTTGAAAAGGATGTCTCCTATTCATTCAGGCATAAGTATTTGATGTTTTTTATTTAACTTTCGAACGATAAAATTAACTCATTATTTGAACAAGAAATAAGATAAAAATAAAATGAATTTATTTTATTCCTTCTATCTTTAAAGGTAAATAAGAATTTGTTTGCTAAAGTAAACAAAACTGCCAATACAAGTGTCTAACTTGTACAACTTATTTCTACGGGACTGATCATGCAGTCCTCGGTCTTGATGAAACATTGATCCAGTTCTAACAATCCCAGTTTTCGTGGTATTCTTATTGGCATATCTTATACTATTCCCCCTAGTGTTTGAATGGGAAGTATGCGAGTTCGAACACTGAAACTCTTGATTCATCAGTGGAAATAACTTATGAATGGTTATTAGACAAGTTGGTAGTTAATGCTGAATGGGTGGCCTATTTTTTTCAAAACGACTATACAACATTTGACAAGAACTAGTTCTGATCATTGCCCAAAATCATGATGACTCCAGAGAATGAAGAAGATAACTACATCAAGTACTTCAAATTCTTGAACTTTTGGGTGGATCAAGACGGTTTTAAAAAAATTGTGAGACACCAGCAGGAAACAGAGAACTTTGGAAATATTTTCTGGGTGGTGCACCAAAAAATAAACAAGACTAGTAGAGATCTAAGTAAATGGTACAAAAACAAGATTGGAGATATTTTGTTCAAGACACATCTCCTTGAAAATAATATTAATCACTTTAAGGAGATGTATATGAACTTTTTGGACCACGAAGATAGAATGAATCTTAATAGAGCTAAGGCTGAACTTGTGGTTCATCATAAGGTGGTTGAAGCTCTCTGGAAACAAAAGGCAATTCTCAAATGGAAACTGAAGGGTGACGAAAATAAAAAGTACTTCCAAAGTGTGGTGAGAGGAAAAAGAAAGTTACTTAGCATTAATAAGATTAATGTTGATGGCCAGTGGGTGGAAGAGAGAGATAACATAGCAGTCGCTGTTGATAATTTCTATCAGGATCTATTCACTAGTGACAACCTATATTGACATGAGTATTATGAATTGCTTCCTAGACTAATCAGTGATGACAAAAATATAATGCTTCTAGCAGAACCTTCACAGGAAGAGGTTAGAAATGTTATTTTTCATATCAATCCCAACAGTTTCGTAGGCCCCGATGGCTTTAATAGCCTATTCTTCCAGAAAACTTGGGACATTATCAGAGATGATATGGTAAATCTGGTTAGAGCTGTGTTTAATGACGATCAAATGCCCAGATTCTTTACCAATACTTGTCTGGAGCTTATTCCCAAAATAGACTCTCCTCAATTATTTTCAGACTAGGCCTATTAGTCTCAGCAATGTTTCTCAAAAGATGATTTCCAAAGTGACGAATGACAGATTGTCTCGGTTATTGCCCAAGATTATCTCACTTAATCAAAGCGGATTCAAAAAATGAAGGACTATTGGGGAAAATGTTCTAATTCCTCAAGAAATCATGCATGATATAAGAAAATGTCATGACCCGATTTTCCCTCCAAAAGGTATCGTGACGGAACCTAGTCTCTACGACTAGGTAAGTCTAAATTTGCAGAAATAATAGAATCAATAAAAATAAAGGCAGGAAAGAACTTAAGTAGATATAACATAGCTGCTCAGCATGTACAATTTCACTTCCCAAAACCCGGAATGTCACGACAATCACAAGCTCTGTACTAAATATAGCTCTATACAATGAAATAGTGGAAAATACATAAGTCCTCTATGCCTATATTAGAGTAGAAGGGGACTCGTGGGATTCTGCGGACGCGGCAGAATTACCTCTTGGTCTCCTGGCAGCTGCTAGAACGACTCCTAGCCACGATACTGGGTGCTGGTACCTGGATCTGCACATGGAAAACATGCACAAGAAAGGTCGTGAGTACTCCACAATTGGTACCCAGTAAGTGCCAAGCCTAACCCTAGTCAAGTAGTGACGAGGTCAGGTTAAGGCTCTACTGGAGGTTTATAGTAAAAACAGTTTAAAATTTGATAGAGAGATGTAATAAGCTAAGGCACAACAGTAGAAATAATGAGCTAAAGAAAACAGCAACAAGGAGCCCTCGGCTCAGCACAACTTATCTCACAGCAACAAACATGCAATGCAGTATAGGGGGAAAGCTCCCGGAATCTCGTCCGTAGTCCCAATTTAAATATGCAATGCAGTACAGGGGGAAAGATCCCGGAATCTCGTTCGTAGTCCCAATTTAAATATGCAATGCAAACAAACACCGGACACAGCTTATTTTAACAGTTCAAGAAAAATCACAGGCAAGAGTACGAATAAAACTACCTAAACATGGTGCACATAGTGACAATTAAGATAAATTCAAGTAAAATAGGTAGACATGCTCCTTCCTAATCTAAACTACACAGTTAGTACATGAAAAAGTGAAATAGAAATAAAAATGATGTATGTCATGGAAGGAAAAATGGGGTTTTAGCAACAATGGCCCGTGCACGCACTCATCACCTCACTTACATGGCGCCCATATAACAACACAGTATCAAAACACCCTAAAGGGGAAGTTCCCAACACAGAGTTAGGCAAGCCACCTACCTCGACTTTGCTACTAAACTTAAAACCACGCTCTTTCCACGAGTATCCGATTCTGGGTGGCCCAAATCTAATCAATTCGATTGCATAATGTAAATATCACTTTAAGGAATCAAAATAGCAAATTAGTTCGAAGCTAATACGCGAAATTAGGAAATTTGCCCAAAAAGACCCCCGGGTCCATGCCGGACATTCATTCTCTCACGAGTCTAACCATATAAGAATTACTCAAATCGGATGTTAAAATCCCAATCAAAACTCAAGAATTCATCCTAGGAAGTTTATCCAATTTTTCTCAAATTTTTCCACCAAATTTCGAATTTAAAGGCTAGATTAAAGAGAGTAATCATGGAAATTAGTCTAAATCGGGTAGAAATCACTTGCCCAAGTTGCCCAGGTTCAAAACTCTCGAAAAATCACACTTCCTGAGCTCTTAAGTTCAAAAACGTGAAAATAGTTCAAACCCTCGAATTTCGGTCTTTAAATGTTCTACCCAGTTATTTGTTCTATGCGGTCGCGACATGACTATGCGAACGCGGAGACTAGACTGCCCAAACATTGCGATCGCGGAACAACTTGAGCGATCACATATAACAATTTCTTGCCTGCCTCAGCTTACCCTATGTGATCGCGGATGAACTCACGCGATCGCGATGAACAAAAGACTGCTGCTGTAAAACCAGAAAAACCAGCAATAAGCTTAAGACTAAATTTGCATGTTTGAGCACCCGAACTACACCCAAGGCCCTCGGGACCTTAACCAAACCTACCAACCAATCCTAATACCTCATTCGAACTTAGTCGATCCTTCAAAACACCTTTCATAACATCAAAATCATCATTTATGCATAAATTCAAGCCTAAGACCTTATCAAAATTTTAAAATCTATATCTGATGTTGAAACACGTCAAAACTCATCCGAATGACTTCAAATTTTACACACGGGTCATAAATGACACCACGGACCTGTTGTCACTTTCGGAATTCCATTCCGAGCCCGATATCAAAATTTCACCTATCGGCCGAAATCGCCGAAATTCTAACTTTCGCAAAACTCTAATTCAAGCCTAACTCTAATACAGACCTCGAAAACACATTCCGAACACGCTCCTAACCCTGAAATTACCCAACGGAGATAACGGAGTCGATGGAATTCCATTCTGAATCCATGTTCACATAGTTCTAACTACAACCCGATTTCTAAAGCTTAAATTTCACATTTAAGGACTATGTGTCCTAAATCCCTCTGAATTTCACCACTCAACGTTCCGACAAGTTCCAAATGAAGAAATAGACATGGGAGAAACAGTTATTAGGGGATCGAGGAACTAACTCTCAAAATGAGCCACCGGGTCGTTACATCCTCCCCCTCTTAAGAAAATCGTTCATCCTCGAACGAGTATTAAAGACATACCTGAAACTGTGAAAAGATGAGGGTACTGACTGCACATATCCTGCTCGGTCTCCCAAGTCGCTTCCTCGACCGGATCACCCCTCTACTAAACCTTTACTGATGCAATATTCTTTGACCTGAGCTTTCTGACCTGTCTATCCAATATAGCTACTGGCTCCTCGACATATGATAAATCTTTGTCCAACTGGATTGAACTGAAATCCAAAACATGGGCGAGTCACCGTGATACTTACGGAGCATAGGGACGTGGAATACCAGATGAACTCCTGCTAGGTTGGGAGGCAAGACCAACTCATAAGAAACCTCCCCAACCCGCCGCAATACCTCAAAAGGGACAATAAACCTCGGACTCAGCTTATCCTTCTTCCCGAACCTCATGACGCCCTTCATAGGCAATACCCGAAGCAAAACCCAATCACCAGCCATAAATGCCAAATCACGAACCTTCCGGTCCGCATAGATCTTATGCCTGGACTGAGCTGTGCGAAGCCTTTCCTGAATCACCTTCACCTTGTCCAGGGCATCCTGGACCAAATCTGTACCCAACAATCGGGCCTCGCACGGCTCAAACCATCCCACTGGAGACCTGCACCGCCTACCATATAAAGCTTCATACGGCACCATCTGAATGCTGGACTGGTAGCTGTTATTATAAGAAAACTCTGCAAGTGGCAAGTATCGGTCCCATGACCCTCCAAAATCCATCATATAGGCACAGAGCATATCCTCAAGAATCTGAATCGTACGCTCGGACTGCCCGTCCGTCTGAGGGTGAAAGGTTGTGCTCAACTCCACCCTGGTGCCTAACTCCTGCTGAACGGCTCTCCAGAATCATGAAGTGAACTGTGTACTCTGTCTAAAATGATAGATACTGAAATACCGTGGCGGCGAACAATCTCCCTGATATAAATCTCCGCCAACCTCTCAGAGGAGTATGTAGTCAACATCGGAATGAAATGGGCTGACTTGGTCAGCCAATCCACAATCACCCAAATAGCATCGAACTTCTTCAAAGTCCGAGGAAGTCCAACCACGAAGTCCATGGTGATCCGCTGCCACTTCCACTCTGGAAGCTCAATCTGCTGAAGTAACCCTCCCGGTCTCTGATGCTCATATTTGACTTGCTGACAGTTGAGACACTTGGCTGCAAACTCCACTATATCCTTTTTCATCCTTCACCATCAATAGTGTTATCTTAGATCCTGGTACATCTTCGCGGTACCCGGATGAATGGAATACCGCGAGCTATGGGCCTCCTCAAGAATCAACCCCCGAAGCCCATCTACATTGGGCACACAGATACGGACCTAAATCCTCATCAAGCCATCATCACCAATAGTCACATCCCTGGCGTCACCCCGTCGAACTCTATCCTGAAGAACCGAAAGATTGGGATCGTCATACTGGCGCTCTCTGATACGGTCATAAAGAGAAGATAGAGCAACCACACAAGCTAATACCCGGCAAGGCTCAGAAAGATTCAATCTCATGAACTGACTGGCTAAGGACTGAACATCCAAGGCTAAGGGCCTCTCAAGCGCCGGAAGATATGCCAAACTCCCCAAACTCTCCGCCCGATGACTCAAGGCGTTGGCCACCACATTGGCCTTCCCCGGGTGGTATAATATAGTGATATCATAGTCCTTTAGTAACTCCAACCATCTCTGCTAGCGCAAATTGAGGTCCTTCTGCTTGAATATATGCTGCAAACTCCGGTGATTAGTTAAAATCTCACAGGGAACACCGTATAAATAATGATTCCATATCTTCAGGGCGTGAACAATCGCTGCCAACTCGAGATCATGAACTGGATAGTTCTTCTCATGCACCTTCAACTGTCTGGACGCGTAGGCAATCACCTTACTGTCCTGTATTAACATCGCTCCGAGGCCAATTCTCGAAGCATCACAATAGACTGTATAGGACCCTGAACCTATAGGCAATACTAACACTGGAGTTGTAGTCAGTGTTGTCTTGAGCTTCTGAAAGCTCTCCTCACACTCCTCAGTCTACCTGAACGGAGCACCCTTTTGAGTCAGCCTGGTTATTAGTGCTGCAATGGATGAGAATCCCTCCACAAAACGGTGATAGTACCCAACCAAACCAAGGAAATTACGGATCTCACTAGCTGAAGACGGTCTAGGACAACTCTGCACTGCCTCCACCTTCTTTGGATCTACTTTGATACCATCACAAGACACCATATGGCCTAAGAATGCCATAAAATCAAGCCAAAATTCGCACTTAGAAAATTTGGCATACAATTTCTTCTCCCTCAAAGTCTGGAGCACAGTCCTCAAATGCTGCTCATGGTCCTCCTAGGACCGAGAATATACCAAGATGTCATCAATGAACACGATGATGAAGGAATAAAGATAAGGCTGAAATACGATGTGCATCAGGTGCATAAAGGCTGCTGGGGCATTGGTCAGTCCAAATGACATAAGAAGGAACTCATAGTGGCCATATCTGGTCCTGAAGGCAGTCTTCGAGATGTCCAGCTCCCGAATCTTCAACTTATGATAGCCCGAACATAGATCGATCTTGGAGAATACCCTGTCACCCTGTAACTGGTCAAATAAATCATCAATGCGAGGCAATGGGTACATGTCTTCACTGTAACCTTATTCAGCTGCCGGTAATCAATACACATACGCATCGAACCATCATTTTTCTTCACAAACAATACCGGAGCACCCCAAGGTGATACACGAGGCCTATTGAAACCCTTATCAAGAAACTCCTGTAACTGCTCCTTCAACTCAGGAGGAGCCATGCGATAGGGAAGAATGGAAATGGGCTGAGTGCCCAGTAACAAATCAATATCTCTGTCGGGCGGCATACCCGGAAGATTAGCTGGAAAAATATCGAGATGGTCCCGCACAACTGGAACTGACTCCACTGTAGGGGTATCAACACTAACATCTCTCACATAGGCTAAATACGCATCACACCCCTTCTCCACCATCCGCTGAGCCTTAAGAAAAGAAATGATCCGACGGGGAGTATACTCTAAGGAGCCTATCCACTCTAACCTCGGTAAACCTGACATAGTCGGCGTCAGAGTCTTGGCGTGACAATCAAGAATAGCATGATGGGGCGACAACTAATCGATGCCTAAGATAACATCAAAGTCTACCATACTGAGTAATAAAAGATCAGCCCTGGTCTCAAAACCACTGATAACAATCAAACACGACCGATATACGCGGTCCACAACAAGAGAATCTCCCACGGGAGTAGAAACATAAACGGGAAAACTCAAAGAATCCCGAGATATCCCCAGATGTGAAGAAAAATAAGAAGACACATATGAATACGTAGAACCTTGATCAAATAATATCGATTCATCCCTATGACAAACGGGGACAATACCTGTGATGACTGAATCTGAAGCAACGGCCTCTGAACGGGCTGGAAGAGCATAGTAACTGGCCTGGCCACCCCCTCTAGGGCGACCTCGACCTCCCCGACCTCCACCTCGGGCTGTCTGAGAAGGTGGGGTAGCAGCTGGGGCTGGAAGAATAGCTGGAGGACTCGGTGGAGCACGTGGGGCCTGATAAGCCTGAGATGGTGCACCCCTCCTAGCTCTAGGGCAATCTCTGATCATGTGGCGAGGGTCACCACACCCAAAACAACCCCTCGGAGGACGTGGCGGCTCATGCTCACTCTGAACTGGTCTGCTGGACTGGCCGGTGATACCACCTTGAGTAGGAGGCACACTAGATACTGGTGGTGCATAATAAGGCTCCTGAGGTCTAGGAGGAGCTGGAATACCACTGGCTGCTGGAAGAGCTGAATGAATGGGGCGACTCATAGAACCCCTACCATAGCGTGTTGTTGGTGCACGAACTCCTGAAAAATGACCAGTCTCTCGAGACCTCTTGGCCTCTCTCTACTCCCTGTCCCGGGCTAACATATTCTCAATCCTCCGGGCAATACTCACGGCCTGCTGGTAAGTGATATCTATCTCCAAATCTCTGGCCATATTAGTCCGAATACTGGGGTGGAGTCCCTCAATGAAGCGTCGAACCCTCTCTCTGATCGTGACAACCAAGGCTGGTGCATGACGAGCCAAGTTAAAGAAACATACTGCATACTCTAGCACAGTCATGGTACCCTGGCGTAACTGCTCAAACTCTGCATGCCAAGCATCCCTCAGGCTCTGAGGGACAAACTCCAGCAAGAACATCTCAGAGAACTGAGCCCAAGTAAGTGAAGTTGCCTCGTCCGGACTACTCAGCTCTAAAGCACGCACTGATAAGCCGCTCCCCTCAGCTGGGAATGTGATGACACTTCTCAAGAAAACCCAGAGCATCATCTGAAGCTAGTCCGCTGAACTTAGGTGGGTGGTACTTCTTGTACCTCTCAAGTCGGAGTTGGTCTACCTCAGAAGCAGCTACCCTAGCCTCATGTTGAGCTGGAGCCACTGGGGGCATAGGGTAATACTCTAGAACTTGCCCAATATGGACTCTCTGCTCAGGAGTACGGGCTATGGGAGTCTGTGCCCCTCCCGCGGCCTGGGATGTAGCTGGAGCTATCGGGAGTAGTCTCGCCTAAGACAGAGTGCTGAAGGCACTCAGGAACTGAGCCAAAGTATCCAGGAGGGCCGGAGTAATAGTAGGGACCTCCTGTGCCCCTCCAACTGTAGCTGATAGGGGCTCCTACGTGTCTGCTCTCTCCAGTGCTCGGGCTGCACCGCGTGCTCATCCTCTACCCCGGCCCCTACCTCTGGTGGCTCTGGCTAGGAGCTCGGGTGCCTGATCATCAGTCCGTCCGATACGGGTCTGCACCATCTGTGAGCAAGAGTAGAATAGAATTTTAGAATTTTGATGATAGTAACTAGATTGGAGATATTTTGTTCAAGACACATCTCCTTGAAAATAATATTAATCACTTTAAGGAGATGTATATGAATTTTGTGGACCAAGAAAACAGAATGAATCTTAATAGAGCTAAGGCTGAACTTGTGGTTCACCATAAGGTGGTTGAAGCTCTCTGGAAACAAAAGGCCAATCATAAATGGCAACTGAAGGGTGACAAAAATAAAAAGTACTTCCAAAGTGTGGTGAGAGGAAAAAGAAAGTTACTTAACATTAATAAGATTAATGTTGATGGCCGGTGGGTGGAAGGGAGAGATAACATAGCCCTGGCTGTTGTTAATTTCTATCAGGATCTATTCACTAGTGAAAACCTAGATATTGACATGAGTATTATGAATTTCTTTCCTAGACTGATTAGTGATGACAACAATATAATGCTTCTAGCAGAACCTTCACAGGAAGAGGTTAGAAATGTTATTTTTCATATCAATCCCAACAGTTTCGGAGGCCCCGATGGCTTTAATAGCCTATTCTTCCAGAAAACTTGGGACATTATTAGAGATGATATGGTAAATCTGGTTAGAGCTGTGTTTACTGACGATCAAATGCCCAGATTCTTTACCAATACTTGTCTGGAGCTTATTCCCAAAATAGACTCTCCTCAATTATTTTCGGACTTCAGGCCTATTAGTCTCAGCAATGTTTCTCAAAAGATGATTTCCAAAGTGACGAATGACAGATTATCTCGGTTATTGCCTAAGATTATCTCACATAATCAAAGCGGATTAAAAAAATGAAGGACTATTAGGGAAAATGTTCTACTTGCTCAAGAAATCATGCATGATATAAGAAAATGCCACAACCCGATTTGCCCTCCGAAAGGTATCGTGACGGCACCTAGTCTCTACGACTAGGTGACCCTAAATTTGCGAAAATAGTAGAATCAACAAAAATAAAGACATGAAAGAACTTAAGTAGATATAACATAGTTGCTCAGCATGTACAATTTCATTTCCAAAACCCGGAATGTCACAACAGTCACAAGCTCTGTACTAAATGTAGCTCTATACAATGAAATAGTGGAAAATACATAAGCCCTCTATGCCTATACTAGAGTAGAAGAGGACTCGTGGGATTCTGCGGACGCGGCAGAATTACCTCGCGGTCTCCTGGCAGCTATTAGAACGACTCCTAGCCACTATATTGGGTGCTAGTACCTGGATCTGCACATGGAAAACATGCGCAAGAAAGGTCGTGAGTACACCACAATTGGTACCCAGTAAGTGCCAAGCCTAACCCAGTCAAGTAGTGACGAGGTCAGGTTAAGGCTCTACTGGAGGTTTATAGTAAAAACAGCTTAAAATTTGATAGAGAGATGTAATAAGCTAAGGCACAACCGTAGAAATAATGAGCTAAAGAAAATAGCAACAAGGAGCCCTCGACTCAGCACAACTTATCTCACATCAACAAATATGCAATGCAGTACAGGGGGAAAGCTCCCGGAATCTCGTCCGTAGTCCCAATTTAAACATGCAATACAGTATAGGGTGAAAGCTCCCGGAATCTCGTCCGTAGTCCCAATTTAAATATGCAACGCAGTACAGGGGGAAAGCTCCGGGAATATCGTCTGTAGTCCCAATTTAAATATGCAATGCAGTACAAGGGGAAAGCTCTCGGAATCTCGTCTGTAGTACCAATTTAAATATGCAATGCGAATAAATACTGGACATAGTTTATTTTAACAGTTCAAGAAAAACTGCAGGCAAGAGTATGGATAAAACTACCTAAACATAGTGCACATAGTGACAATTAGGAGAAATTCAAGTAAAACAGGTAGACATGCTCCTTCCTAATCTAAACTACACAGTTAGTAAATGAAACAGTGAAATAGGAATAAAAATGATGTATGTCATGGAAGGAAAAATGGGGTTTTAGCAACAACGTCCCGTGCATGCACTCGTCACCTCACGTAAACGGCCCCCATATAACAACACAGTATCAAAACAACCTAAAGGGGAAGTTCCCAACACAGAGTTAGTCAAGCCACTTACCTCGACTGAGCTACTCAACTAAAAACCACGCTCTTGCCACGAGTATCCGATTCCAGGTGGCCCAAATCTAATCAATTCGGTTTCATAATGTAAATATCTCTTTATGAAATCAAAATAGCAAATTAGTTCGAAGCTAATACACAAAATTAGGAAATTTGCCCAAAAAGTCCTCGGGCCCACGTCTCGGAATCGGGTAAAAATTATAAATTCCGGACACTCATTCACTCACGAGTCTAACCATATAAGAATTACTCAAATCAGATGTCAAAGTCCCAATCAAAACTCAAGAATTCGGCCTAGGAAGTTTATCCAATTTTTCCACCAAATTTCGAATTTAAAGGCTAGATTAAAGAGTATAATCATGGAAAATTAGTCTAAATCGGGTAGAAATCACTTATCGAAGTTGCCCAGGGGCAAAACTCTCCAAAATCGCACTTCCCGAGCTCTCAAGTTCAAAAATGTGAAAATAGTTCAAACCCTCGAATTTGAGTTTTTAAATATTCTGCCCAGTTATTTTTTCTATGCGATTGCGACATGACTATGCGAACGCAGAGACTAGACTGCCCAAACACTGCGATCGTGGAACAACTTGTGTTATCACATATAATAATTTCTTGCCTGCCTCAGCTTACCCTGTCCATCGCGGATGAAATCACGCGATCGCGATGAACAAAAGACTGCTGTTGTAAAACCAGAAAAACCAGCAATAAGCTTAAGGCTAAATTTTCCCGTTTGAGCACCCGAACCACGCCCGAGGGCCCCGGAACCTCAACCAAACCTACCAAGAAATCCTAATACCTCATTCGAACTTAGTCGAGCCTTCAAAACACCTCTCATAACATAAAAATCATCATTTATGCATAGATTCAAGCCTAAGAACTTATGAAATTTTCAAAATCTATATCCGATGCCGAAACACGTCAAAACTCATCCGAATGACCTCAAATTTTACACATGGGTCATAAATGACACCACGGACCTACTGTCACTTCCGAAATTCCATTCGGAGCCCGATATCAAAATTTCACCTATCGGCCGAAATCGCCGAAATTCCACCAATTCAAGCCTAACTCTACTACAGACCTCGAAAACACATTCCGAACATGCTCCTAAGCCTGAAATCACCAGCTAACGGAGTCGACAGAATTCCATTCCGGATCCGTCTTCACATAGTTCTAACTACAGCCCGATTTCTAAAGCTTAAATTTCACATTTAAGGACTATATGTCCTAAATCCCTCTGAATTTCACCACTCAACGTTATGATAAGTTCCAAAAGCATAAATAGACATGGGAGAAATAGTTATTAGGGGATCGGGGCGCTAACTCTCAAAACGATCGACCGGGTCGTTACAGAAAAGCTGCTAAAAGAGGCAATGTTATAGTTAAGTTTGATATTAACAAGGCCTATGCTAGGATTTCTTGGCGCTTCTTGGGTTCTGTCATGAGGAAAATGAGTTTTAATGAGCAGTAGATCCACATTATTTGGAATCTTCTATCTAACAATTGGTATACCGTTATTCTCAATAGCAGAAGACATCGATTTTTCAAATCTCATAGAGGAGTCAAACAGAGAGACTCTATATCACCTGCTCTATTTAAAATTGTTGTTGAAGTTCTTTCTAGAAGTTTAAACAAACATTATGATAATCCAAGATTCATTGGCTTTAACATGCAGCAAAATGGACCAAAGATTAATCATTTATCTATTGCTGATGATGTTATTATTTTTTGCTCGGGTAAAATATCAACTCAAATTGATTCAGGAGACCTTGACTAGGTACGTGAAGAACTCTGGTCAATTCACTAATAAAGGAAAAAGTTTCTTCTTAATGGACAAATATATCTCTCAGAGAAGAAATAATATAGTGGCAGGGACTTTGGACTTTCAGGAAAAGGATTTTTCAATCACATATTTGGGATGTCCTTTATTTTATGGAAGAAAAAAGGTTCATTTCTTTGCAGACGTGGCTACTAAAATAATACAAAAGGGTAGGATCTTGGTATAGTAACCTTCTGTCACCTGATGGTAAGAAGGTACTTATAAGTCATGTACTAACCGCTATGCCTCTTCACCTTCTATCAATTTACCAACCTCCCAAGACTGTATTACCAAATATTTAGAAGTTATTTACTAATTTCTTTTGGGAAATGAGAGATGGAAAGAAGAAATACCATTGGACATCTTGGAAGATATTATGCTTACCTACTGATGAAGTTGGTATTCGGATCAGAAACCTCCACAATATTTTAGATATATTTGCAGCAAAGTTATGGTAGGTGTTTCAGACCAAAGAGTCATTGTGGAAAAAATTTATGTGAGCCAAATACTCTCAAAGGATTCACTCCATGGACAGAAAGTGGAACTATACACACTCACATACTTGTAGAAGAATGATGAAAATAAAACATAGAGTTAGACCACATGATCCTTTGGAAAGTAAATAAGGGCACCCCTAATTTTTGCTGGGACAATTGTACTGGTCTAGGAAACCTAGCTTAGTTTGATGGCACATCTGGATCCATCAGATCCCAAGTTGCTACTTATATTGAGAATGGAGAGTGGAATGTTCCAAAATTTTGGCAACATTTTCCTTTGCATGTAGTCCAACAGATCCAAAGAGTTAAAATTGGCTCTTCTGATCTAAATGATCAACCTATATGGTTGTTTCATTAGATGGAAGATTTAGTTGTAACTCTGCTTGGGAAAGCCTAAGGGAAAGACAAAACACTCTTCTGGTAAACAAAATAATATGGCATAAGAAGAGTCCTTCTAAAGTGTCATTCTTTTTGTAGAGATTACTCAAGCATAAAGTTTTAGTGGATGCTAATATGGTAGATTTGGTATTTCTCTTCCCTAGAGGTGTTCTTGATGTACCAATCCTAATTAGGAGAATAAGGAGCACTTGTTTATTAACAGCAGAATAGCCAACACTATCTGAAATTTTTTTAATCAAATGCTAGGGATCAGGAGAGCGAATAACAGAATCGAACATATGATGATTACATGGTGGATGGAAAATATCATAATCCTACTCATAAACCAATTCCCCAAATATCACCAGGCGTTATCGTTTGGCAGATTTGGAAAGTAAGATGTCCAAGTAGATATGAAGGGGTGAGGATGTCATCTAATAGAATTATCTTGCGTACCACCCAAAAAATTAATATAATTGCTCATAAGAAATTCCTAGAATCCCCCAATTTTGTGAGATTGAATCACTTTTTTGAATAATGGATAAGGCAAAACTTGTTATCAACTCTCTTGTAGTAAAATGGCATCCTCCTTCAACCGGATGAATAAAGTTAAATTTGGATGGATGCTCTAAAGGAAATCCATGACCTAGTGATGGGGTGGAATTTTTATAAATGAATATGGGAGATGGTTGTTGCTTATGTAATGCCTTTTGGTATACAAACAAACAATACTGCAGAAACACTAGCTTTCAAAGCTAGAATTGAATGGTGCATTAACCATGATATGAGGAAGCTAGAGGTGGAAAGTGATTCCCTGTTATTGGTTCAATGATTACCAAATGATGCTAATATCCCCTGGAGACAACAAGATGAAGTGAATGACATAAGAAAGAAGATGGAGTTTTTTTAGGAGGTAAAGGTGAGACATTGCTACAGGGAATGTAATAAAGTGGTAGACAATATTTCTAATTGTGACTTACATCGTAATGATATTACTTGGTACACTTCCTTCCAACAACTTGCCACAAAGGCTAAGGAGATGTTAACATGGATAAACTTCAATTCCCCTTATTCTGGATGACAAAAAATCATACTAGATCGACAAATCCTAAGACTTTATAATTTTGATGTGCCTTAATATCCTCATGTATGTGAAGTGGGTCTGGCAAAGAATCTGCCACCCCTAATTTTCTTTTTTTGTGTACTTATTTGATGGCCTACAAATGTATTGGTTGGACCATGTTCTACCTCTGTTGGAACAGAGATTTTGGGATGCCAACTCTTATATATTTTGTACTCTTATGATTTATCAATATAGCAAGTACTGCTTGAAGCTAAAAAAAATAATTCATTTTTAGTGATGAAGGCAAATCTTGCCACCGAGCCAAAGATTAATTAACCACCCACATAGTCGTTCACCATTGATGCAAAAATTTTGTGCCTTGACATTTATAGGTATTTCCTTTTGCCGATGATGCTCCCTTACTAGTATGCTTTTCTTTGATGCATCATTTAAAACCTTTCCAGAAAAATTCGATAGGGATGAAAACTGGTCGAAGTAAAAAAAAAGTGCAGCACATACTTTCATTATTGGTAGGCTTCATTAGCAATAATACCTTTTGAGGTAAGTCACATTCTAATTGTGGGAAATTTTAATCCATCTTGATTTTCAACCTTGTATGCTCGGTGATAGCTGAAACCCAGTAAGGACCTTCCTATGTTGGTCTCAACTTGTCGATGTTGACTTCCCGAGTGCTCTGGGTCACCTTTCTCAAAATCAGGTCTCCTACTTTGAAATAACGGAAATTGGTCCTACGACTGTAGTACCTTTCCATCCTTTTCTTTTGAACAACCATCATCACGTGCGCCAAGTCTCTGTGTTCATCGAGCAAGTCCAGCCTTACCAGCAATGCTTCATTGTTTGTTTCTATGTTTGTTTGGGAAAACCTCAAAGGTAGTTCCCCTATTTCTACCGGTATCAGAGCTTATGCGCTATACACGAGAGAGAAAGGTGTTTCTCCCCTGCTCCATTTCGCCGATGTCCGATACTCCCATAGCACACTCGGTAGATCTTCGAGCCATTTGCCCTTAGAATCTTCTATTTTCTTTTTCAAGTTCTGAATGATTACCTTGTTATTTGATTCCGCCCGCCTGTTAGAACTTGGTTGGTACAATGAAGATGTAATTCTCTTGATTTTCAACCCTTCCAAAAATTTGGTGACATTTGAACCTATGAATTGTGGCCCGTTGTCACAAGCAGTTTTCTTCGGTATTCTGAATCGGAAGATTAAGTGATCCCATATGAAGTCGACCATTTCACGCTCACCGATATTTTGGTAAGGACCTGCTTCAACTCATTTAGTAAAATAATCAGTTGAAACTAAGAGAAATCTTACCTTTTCGAGGCTGCTGGTAAAGGACCCAATATGTCCATACTTCATTTCATGAATGGCCATAGGGACAACACTGAATGCAAGAGCTCTGTTGGTTAATGCACCAACTATGCATGGCATTAATATTTGTCGCACTTCTAAATGAACGTCTTTGCATCCTGTTCCATCAACGGCCAATAGTAACTTGTCCTGATCAACTTTAGAGCTAACGAATCTGTATTAGAATGATTCCCATAAATTCCTTCGTGGACTTTCCTTATTACGTAGTTCGCTTCCGAGGCCCCATACATTGGGCCAATGGTTCTTGGTATGATCTTCTGTATAACTGCCTATCCACGAGGCAGTAACGAGATGCTTTGGTTTGTAGTGCCCAGGACACCTTCGGGTCTTCGGGTAATCTTCCATGCCGAAGGTATTCGATGAACTCATTCCTCTAGTCCCATACAAGGTTGGTTGAATTGACTTCACAGTAACCATCCTTATCGAATACCGAATGTAGAAGTTGAACGACATTACTAGAGTCAGATTCTTTCATCTCCGTAGATGACCCTAGATTAGCCAATGCATTTGCTTCCACATTTTCTTCCCTTGGAATGTGTATGATCGACTATTCTCTAAATCATACAAGCAATGCTAGAACCTTGTTCACATACTGTTGCATGTGTTCTTCCTTTGTGTCAAAAATCTCGTATACTTAGTTTACTGCCAGTTGGGAATTGCTCTTTATCTCGATGACCTCGGAGCCAAGTCCCCGGGACAGTTCAAGTCCTTCAACAAAAGCCTCATACTCAGCTTCATCATTAGTTAAAAAAACAGTTTTCATGGCCTTCCTCAGAATTTTCCTCGAAGGAGTGACTAGAACTATCCCGAGACTAGACCATTTTACATTGGAGGCTCCATTTATAAACACGGTCCAAACCCGCGATGCCGTTTCTAACACCAGCACTGCTTCCTTAGCATCCAAGGGCATTAATCCGGGACTAAAATCGGCCATAAAGTCGGCCAAAACTTGTGACTTGATCGCAGTTCTAGGTTTCTATTCAACATCAAACTCACTGATTTCGACTGCCATTTAGCCAAATAGCTTGACAACTCAAACTTGTGAAGGACATTCCTTAAAGGAAAGGTTGTCACAACGGCTATCGGGTGGCACTGAAAATAAGGCTTAAGCTTTCGAGAGGCTACTACGAGATCTAGGACAGCTTTCGAGGTGTAGATAACGGATTTTTGTCCTGATAAAATCTTACTAACGTAATAAATAATAAATTGCGTACCTTCTTCTGCTCGGACCAGAACGACACTTACCGCTACTTCCAAAACTGATAGGTATATTAACAACTGCTCGCCTTCCCCCAATATCGACAGTAACGGGGGTTCAATAAGTACCTTTTTATGTCTTTCAAGGATTGTTGGAATTTCGAAGTTTGACGAGCACAAAACATGACACAAAAATTATTGCTCGCTAGTCAAAGATAGTATATTTTAAGTATCTTCTCCACGGGGATTGGATTTAAACAATACTCTAGTAATTCCTGGTTTAATTGCTATTCAGAAGGATCAAAAGTTGATGTGGAATGATTATGAACTACGGTTAACTACTAAATTAAAGCAACTGACGATTGACTGCAACAAACTAGAGATTAGCAAAGTCAGTTTCTTATTAATGTGAGAAATAAGGGTCATGATAGAATAGGTGCAAGATAGCTATTTGGAAATTAATTCTAGTTAAATTCACTCTAATGTTCTTATGATTCTCATGAATTCACTCGATGATTAATTCAATCTCTTGATTAAATCTTAACTCTACGAGGTGAACTAATATAAGCAGTGTAAAATATGCAAGCATGCGTTAATGGATTAGTCTTTAGAACCGATCGTAATTGTAGGAAGCTGTGTCAGTGCTACCGTAATTGCTGACACTATTGAATGCAGAAACACTCAACAAGTTGTAACACCAAGTGGGGCTCAATTTCCGACTAGGTCACTTGAAGTGGGAACAACGAGTGGGAATACTGGTGCTTCTAAGAAATTGGTTTTGAGTCCAAATCCCTCGATGAATCAAGGAAGCCCCATCAGAAGTGAAGAGAAATCAATTGCTTTAGAGAATCGATCTAACCGGACCAAACTGAGGAGAATCAACAGCGACCAACAGTTCTAGCACTAGTGAAGGAAAATCTGAGTGACGCACCATGGGCGAAACCTTTTATTGAGAATCGATTTGCAGAAAATGGTATGCCTCTAACCTATATTTCTCCAGAAGTGGTAGATGGGCAATATGTCGTGAACTTAGACAAAACAGAGGTGGATAAAGAGATGAAAAAATGGAGGAAAGCTCTAGTTGGTTATATAATTGGGGAAATACCTTGTTACAATCAGATGCATAGGTACATTTCTCAAACTTGGAACACTATTGCTGAACCTGAATTATTCCTCCATGAAGAGGGATACTATATTGTTAAATTCCAAAGCTTAGGTGACTTCCAGGACATCTTGTATGGAGGGCCATATACCATAAATAGTAGGCCAGTCATCCTTAATCAATGGACCCCAGAGTTTGATTTTAATGTTGAATTCCCTACAGAAATTCCATTATGGGTAAAATTCCCTAACTTTCCTATGAACTGTTGGGGCATGAACTCCTTGAGTAGGATGACCAGCACCTTGGGCATCCCTATATTTGCTGATGAATGCACTACCAACCAAACTAGGGTGTATTATGCTAGAATTCAGATTGAGGTTAATGTCACAAAGAAACTGCCTACTGAAGTTATAGTTAAAAATCCATCTAGGCGACAGTTTAAGCAATCCATTGAGTTCAAATGGAAACCAGAATACTGTTCGGAATTTCTAAATATTGGCCATGATTGTGGGAAGAGGAAACATGGGGGAAGACAATGCAAGTTCAGAGAAACAGAAGACTTAAACAGGTTTCAAGGTGGGTACCAAAAGGTCAACAACAACATGTGGTTGATCAACGGAAACAGGAGCAACAACAACAAATGGTACAACAGGCTGATAACAATAACATTGTCAAAGGGAAAATGCTCTAAATGTAATTGAGAAGAATGCAGATGAGGGGTGGACATAAGTTAAGCCAAAAGATGCAAGCAGTGGACAAAAATAAGCAGAACTACACTACATTAACAAGCAGATGGAGAGATCAGGCTTAATGAGAACCTCTGAGACCAATTTAATCAATGAAGGTGTGTGAACAAGGAATGGATTCAAATATCTACCTGAGGATATAGAGAGTTTCCAATACTAAATATCCTGATGCAGGAGGTGGTACTAGAATAAATCAATGACTTGGTTATTTTGGAACGTTAGAGGGATCAATAAGAGTTATAAACAGAAAGAGTTAAAGCAATACCTCAAAGAAAATCATATTAAAGTAGTTGCTTTCTTAGCTGCTAGAGTAAAAGAAAATAAAGCACAAAACATAGCTAGCAAGGTGGATCCTAACAGGGAAAGGCTTTCTAACTACAGAGATGCAAAAAATGGCAGAATATGTGTGGTCAGGGATAAAAACATGTATGATATTCAACTGGTTAAAGAGACAGCTCAACTAATTCACTGCCATGTCACTAGTAAGCAGAATGAATGAGTTGTTTACTTACAGATGTCTATGACATTAATACAATTGACCAGAAAAAAGAATTGTGCACTGATCTGCTAGGCTTGGCTCCTAGAGGAAATACCCTTGGCTCTTATGTGGGGATTTTAATGCTATCTTATATCCCCAAGATAGACAATGGTCTCCAGTTACCTTAGTAGAATTACAAGACTTTACAAATTGTTACAACCACTTATTACTCAATGAAATTCCATGGAGAGGTGAATATTACACATGGACTAATAAACAACAAGGAGCAGACAGAGTTTGTAGCAGGCTGGACAGAGCAATATGATGAATGGATGGTACAATATGGTCATCTAACGGCTATATTTGGAGAGCCTTTTGTTTCAGATCATGTGCCCATAATAATTTCCATTTAGACCCCCAAAAAGCAACATTAAGGTACCTTTTAGGTTATTCAACATATGGACAGATAACATAAAGTTTATGCAGATTGTTGAAGAAGGGTGGTCAAAAATTGAAATGGGAGGGAAATGAAAAGTGTATGGCTGAAACTGAAGCACTTGAAGCCTTCTTTCAAACAACTTAATTCTGAGGAGTTCAAAGGAATTGCTGAGAAGATATCTAAATCTAGGATCACACTGAAAGAAGTCCAACAAGAAATGCAAAATAATTACTCTGATGCATTGGCTGATCAAGAGAAGGTTTGCCTACAACAACTAGAAAAGTGGTCATTGATAGAAGAAAGTGCAATGCAACAGAAATCTAGAGCTACATGGATTAAGCTGGGTGATTCAAACACAAAATACTTCACAGCTGTGATGAAATAAAAACAGCATCAGAAACAGATTCTGGAAATCACTTCTTTGACAGGAATGAAATTATAGGATCCCAGGGCTGCCAAAACAAAGTTTGCTGATTTTTACAAATCCCTAATGAGATCAGCTGCCACTACTCTACCTGGAGTCAACATGTTGGTGATGAGAAATGGACCTAGACTGTCACATATTCAACAGTTAGAATTATGTGCCACAGTAACTGATACAGAAATGTATGAAACTCTATGCTCAATTGGAGATCAGAAAGCTCCTAGAATTGATAGATTTAATGCTGCATTTTTCAAGAAAACCTGGCCTATCATCAAGGAAAAGGTATGTGAGGCAGTGAAAGAGTTCTTCACCAAAGGGGTCCTATACAAAGCCATTAATTGCACTATACTAACTTTGCTGCCAAAGATTGCAAATCCAAGCAATGTGAAAGATTATAAAACAATAGCATGTTGCACAATGTTGTACAAACTAATTGCTAAAGTCCTGGCTGGGAGACTTTAAAAAGTCATGAGCTACATCATATCAGAGGCACAAGTAGGCTTCATCCCTGGGAGAAGAATAGCTGACAACATTATTTTGGCTCATGAGTTGGTCAACTCATATAGCAGGAAACATATCTCCCCTAGGTGCATGATGAAGTGGACTTACAAAAAGCTTATGATTTAGTGGAATGGGCATACCTTGAACAAGTTTTGGAAGGATTGTCTTTCCCTGACAGGTTCATAAAATGGTGAACGACATGTGTCAGAACTGTCAATTACACTATTTTGCTTAATGGGGAAACTATAGCACCTTTCAATGCTGCTAAAGGTCTGAGACAAGGAGATCCAATCTCCCCCTTCCTCTTTGCGAATGCGATGGAGTATCTGAGCAGACTCCTCAATGAATTGAAACAGGACAAAAGATTCAAATATCATCCTAGATGTGGGAACCTACACATCACTCATCTGAGATATGTTGATGATTTATTGTTGTTTGCAAGAGGAGACACAGAGTCAGTTAGGAGGCTTTATGCTTGTTTTTTAACATTCTCAGCTGCTTCTGGACTACAATCTAACTTAGCCAAAAGTGTTATATACTATGGAGGAATGGAAAACAAAGTTACAAAAGAAGTATGTCAGTTGATGGGATACTCTCAAGGACAACTCCCCTTTAAATATTTGGGGGTACCACTAGATACTAAGAGGTTGACTTTGATACAATGGCAGCTGCTCATCAACAAGATAGGGGAAAAAATAACTTCATGGACAGAAAAAAAGTTATCCTATGCTGGAAGGGTACAACGGATACAGATAGTACTATTTGAAATCCAATCCTACTAGGATCAACTATTTCCTTTGCCAACTAAAGTGATTAAAGTGATTGAAGCTTATTGTAGAAGTTACATGTGGTGGGGGGGGGGGGAAAGAAGCCACAAAAAAA